>MU225479.1:660016-670036 GCA_018584345.1 Thuja plicata
GTTCGAGGGCCTTGTAAATCGATGCATAATCATCTACATGGATGATTTGACCGTCTTCTCCCGGGACAGGCGTGATCACGCCGCCCACCTCGCTCAGATCTGCGAGAGATGTCGCCGGTATGGAATAGCCCTCAACCCTAAGAAGTGTATATTCGGGGTCACCGAGGGAAAGTTGCTCGGACATATCGTCTCTGAGAAGGGTATATCCATAGACCCTGATAGAGTCGAAGCATTGCTAAACTTACAGATGCCTGGTAGCAAGAAAGAAATGCGATCCTTCTTTGGAAAAATCAACTTTGTGCGTCGATTCATCATAGGATTTGTAGAGATAGTTAAGCCACTCAAAGAAATGATGAAAAAGGATACCAAAATTGAGTGGAGTCCTGAAGCAAAGCGGGCATTCACCCAGATCAAACAGACGATAACGGAGGCACCTATCTTGGCTAGTCCGGACTATTCCCTCCCGTTTTACATATACTCGTTTGCTTCGCCGCATTCTGCCGCGGCAGTACTGACCCAAAAGGTTAAAGGGGAGGAACGACCGATTGCTTTCATGAGTTCCCCCTTTAAGAACGTCGAAGTCCGGTATTCATCATTGGAAAAATAGGCCTTTGCTTTGGTTCGCGCCGTAAAGAAATTTCGGCACTATATTCTCCGGAGCAAAGTGCATGCTATTATCCCAGACCAAGTTGTCAAATCTCTGCTGATGCAGAGTGAATTGGGCGAGAGACAGGGGAAATGGATGGCCATCCTCCAGGAGTACGATTTAGAGATGCAGCCCATGAAAATAGTCCGAGGCCAGGGACTAAGTCGAATAATAGCAGAAGGGACTCCCCACATAGAATGTCATACTTACACAGTGGAGTCCATTACCCAGGATCCGTGGTATACCGATCTGGTGTACTTGCTGCTAAACAACAGATGTCCAGAGGGATTACCTCCCAATAAACGCCACGCCCTGCGGATGTAAAGCGCCCATTTCATGATCAAAAACTCCGCGCTTTACCGTCGGAACTACGAAGGAGTGTACCTCCGGTGCATCGATAGGGACCAAGCTGTAAAAATAATTGATGAATTCCATGGACAGTTTGGAACCGGGCATGGTTCAGCCGACGCCACTGCCCATCAGATCCTCCGGGCTGGATACTATTGGCCCTGTGTCTTCAAGGATGTTTACGCTCATGTCAGAAAATGCCATACTTGTCAGACTGCAGCACATCGTGAGCATAACCCAGCCATGCCTCTGCAACCAGTCTACGAGGCTAGACCCTTTGCCCAGTGGGCATTTGACTTCATCGGGGAGATCAATCCCAACTCGTCTGCCAACCACCGATATATCCTCACTGCGATTGATTACTGTACTCGGTGGTCTGAAGCCATCCCTTGCAAAAACAACACGGTGGACGTAGTTATCAAGTTTTTGGAAGAAAACATCGTCACAAGGTTTGGAATGCCCTTTGTTCTAGTATGTGACAATGGTCCAGCGTTTTCTTCCGCACAATTACTGGAATGGACCTACAATAGAAAGATCACACTGAAGTTCTCCAGCAACTATTACCCCCAGGGAAATGGCGTTGCTGAATCAACAAACAAGAATCTACTTGAGGTGATCAAACATCTGTTAGAACAAAATCCCCAGGATTGGCACCAGAAACTGAAGTTCTCCCTCTGGGCAGATCGTAGTCGTATTAAAGCCGCCCTGGGAACATCCCCATTCCACTTGATTTATGGTCAGAACCCTGTATTCCCAGTCAACTTAGAGAACCCAGTTTTACAGTTTATGCAGGAATTTAACAACAGGGACAACATTGTGGAGGTTCGACTTTTGAATCTGGTGCGAACGTAAGAACAACGAGACGCAGCCCTTGAACATTTCGCGTGTCATTAAGCAGTGGTAAAATGATGGTTTGACAGAAGAGCCCAATACAAGGCTTTTCAGATCTCGGATCTGGTCCTGTTGTGGGACAAGGCCCGAGAGAAGAAAGGAAAGCATACCAAGTTCCAACGGCTCTGGCTCGGACCGTACTTAATCTCAGAAATCTGCGGGCAAATACTTATCGCCTTAACACCTTGACTGGAGAACCTATTGCATTGCCTGTTAATGGGCAGTTTCTCAACTATTACCTCGAATAAGGGTAAGTTTGTCCAAAGTTGTATTATATGTAAATATCCCCTTGTGAATAGTCTTGTTGGCTATCCTCCGGGGCAGTCTCCCCCTTTCTTTTGCTTTTGTTGCCTTTTTTTTCGCTTTTGGCTTTCTTTCGGTCCCGGCGTTTTGTTCCATCTTGTAGGAACTGGAATGCTTCACATAACTTTGGCCAATGGTGCAATGCCTCCGGCATGGTAAACTTTAGAATCTATCTTTATCGCGGCGGAACCAACCCAGTCTCCGGGATTGTTTGCAGGTTATGGCACATTTTCGAGTAATCTCCATTGGGTGTTGTCTCTGGGAGTCTGGAAATCAGTGAACAATAATAATGTAAGGAACAAGTAATCGGACACATCAAGGGTAGATCAGCTGTACTGGTTGGTTGATCCACGTCTGAAAATCCAAAGAAATTCCTTCCGGGTCCAGAGTTTTATCCTCTCCAAATATCTAAATATAGGCGGATAGGTGAAAGAAGTACCGCCATTTGAATTCTAGCTAAGCTTGGGCTCAATGGTGAAAGAAGTACCGCCTTCCCCACCTGAAAATAAATAAAATAATAAGAGGATGAGCGGGATGAAACTCCAGCCTCCGGGGGAAAGCAATCAAATTGATGACTGGTTCGATGTAATTAGTACCGCCTCTCTATTCCTCCCAGAGGTCATCGGCTTGATTTCCTTCCAAAGCACACACGAAACCACTGATGAAAGGCAACAGGCTGACTCTTGTGTGGTCGGGTTCTCTCAGATATGCTGCTCTCTTCTTGTCAAACGCTTCGGGAGGATGATTTGTTCCAGTTGTGCTAACCAAAGATTCTATGGTTCTCAAATGCGATAAGGCATTTGTCCCAGATAGTCGCCATTTGTTATGCCCTGCATCCCCGTCCCTACATTTTGTGTGCAAAATGTTGGGTCCCCCCTTTTTTTTTTTCTTTTGCTTTGCTTTTGTTGCGGCTTTGCCTTGTCTTTCTTTTCCTTTTTGCTTTCCTTCCACGGGGTTTTCTTCCCAGGTGTGAGTTGTTTTATTGGTTTATTTTTCCCCTCAGGGATCCTGGATCCCGGAGGTCGTCTTTGAAGGAAGCTGGACTCCGAACTCTGGGATTTCTTGCGATGATGTTCCTAAGTCTTAAGAACATCATCGTAAGGAATCCCCAGGCCCGGAGTCCGGAGGTTGCGCCTGACCTAAAATCTCCGGAAGGGGGAGGATTACTTTTTCACCGCGGGTATAAATAGACTCACCTGTCATTTTCACATTTACCGCGATTAAAATCTTTGAGCACTTAGAGAAAAATAGAGCGATTTTCAAAGCGATTAGCAGAGCAGTTACAGATAAATTTGTGATAATCAAAGCTTAACCCCTTCTACTGTTCTCAGACGTATGCTAGTGCTTCGTGGTGGTGATCTTGGCAGCTTAACGATTTGAAGTTGTTGCAGAGTTCTCCTAGTAATCTTTCCCTTCCTCCGCCTTCTGCATTTTCAAGTTGTTTTTTCTTCTTCACTCCTCTTCGTTTTGCTTTCGTTTTCTGGTTTTCTTTGGGTTTGCCTATTTTTGTTTTCATTTGCTTTGTTTCTCTGTTGTTTCTTTGGTCTTCTGGTTTTGCCGCTTGCTGGTGGCTCGGCTCTGCCAGAAGGTTGTCCGCCTTCTGTGCAGATGTAAATAGTCTGTAAATAGTATCAACATAATGTAAAATATTGTATATATCTGTTTCTGTCGTGTCTGGTTTTTCCATGGGAGTCACCCCACGTGTATATTTGTGTATATATGTGTGTCTGTAGATAACCCTTGTATATCTCCCTCCTTTCTATGTATATACCCCTCGGCTCTATGTATATCCTTCCAGGTGGCTCGACAAGCTGGTCGAGTCACCCTTGCTGTTGGTTTTTCGCTTCTAAGCTTGCTTCGAGGCAGAAAACCACCTGTTTGAAACTCGGCTCTCGGCCGGTTTCAAACAAGCGGTTTTCTCTCTCCTCCATCAAGGCTGTTAGAGCCTCATTTATTTCCCATGCACGTAATTACTTCTGGCCAAGTGGCTTTCCCTTTTCGCGCATTCGAGCAGTTAGCTCTGCTGCCAGTGCCATCACATCCATTCAATGCCAGCGCACGTGGCGTCCACGTGGACCTGCTTCCACATTCTTCTTTGCTAACGGTCATTTCTCCGGACCTCGGGCCTCTTTCCACCATTCATCCAATGTCTTCGTCAAGTGTGATAAAATTTCCCGAGCCCAGAGATATAATAAAAATCCTAAGTTCATGTTTTGCTTTTCGGATACTTATGCGTAAAACTAACTTTTCAGGAAAAGCAAACGGCATGGTGGTAAGATCTCCGGACCCCGGAGTTACTGTTTTATTTTAATGAATATGTTCTGACGGTCACTTTGCCTTGCAAGTCCGGACTTCATCTTACAAACATGTCTGAAGCATCCGCATCATCTCCTCCCGGAAGTCCGAAGTTGCCATCCACAACCGAGGCCAGGGCAGTAGCAAAGTCAAAGATAGAGAAGGCCCTGGCAAAGCTGCCCCTCACCATGAAGTTTGTGCAGGATGAGGAGATTGTGGGCTCAAAGATTGAGTCCAAGGTAAAATTGATGACCGACGCCAGTGTCGGGACCTGGGCAGAAATGCAGGCCCTGGTAAAGATAATGCACATCCAGCGGCAGGCTAGAGACAAAATTGAAACCAACGTCGGAGGTTTTGGAATTCTCCGGGCAGCTTGCTTTCCATGCTCCGCAGTCTTCGGAGCTTATTCTCACTCTGGCGGCCAACTACAACTCTTCTGTCTGGGCCGTTATGCTAGCAGCTGCAGAACCTATGGGATTCCCCAGTCCACTGGTGTCCCTTGACCCAGTTACTTTCCAAGCAGGCCTGGGTATTCCGTAATTTGATAGGGCCTTAGTGGTCACAAGGACCGACACCTTGAAACAATTCAATCAACTGGAGGATGCTGCCCGGGTGTACATGAACACCAATTGGCTCAAGGTCCCAAAGAGGGATCCAAAAAGAATGAAGATAGATATCCCCCGTTCCGAGTTCAAGGAAAGCATCCAAATGGGGATGATAGCATTGGCCCGGGTATTCGGGTAGCCCTCCGCCCAGGAATTTGCAAAATGGATGTACTATTTCCTACTGGGCATCTCCACTAAGGGAGAATTTTTTGACTGGGCGACAATAATCTCCAATCATGTCGACTCCCAGTTCCTGCAGTTGAACGAGAAGAAGAAGTTCTACATGACTTCTTATGTTTTCTGGGCTTTGGCCCAACAGAGGCCCCACTCCAATGGCCTGCTTACAAATGGCGTTCTCGGGATTGGCCTGGGACAAAAATTACCATGAGACCATTTCTCACAAATTCAATGGGAGGCCAGCTTCCCCAGTTACTGCTGGGTAAATGACTCCTTCGTTTACTACCATTTGCTCACGCCCACCCGGGATGCCGGATACCGCCTGTCTACTGAGGCGATGGAATTAGTTAGTAGTTATGGGCACTACTATATTCAATTCCAGTAGCACACATATATCAGGGTCGCCGGCTTCTCCGGGAAACCCTACTTGTTTCCCAAGCATTATGGGGACAAGATCGTGCTGCTGGAAAATTGCCGACAGATGATGGAGCTGCATACCCTCTTGGCCCACAAGAAGGTCCCCAACATTTCGTTCCCAATCTCCTATGGGAACTACACCTGCAATTTGGCCGCTGCGAAGGAGGCAGACAATGAATTGAAATGTTATAACTTGTAGGAATTTTATCTGGCACGGAGAAATTTTGATCCGCATGGCAGAATTGCAACGGTACTGCCCCGGGCTTCGGAGCCCCACCATGCACACATGGAAGACTTCTGGGCAGATTGCCAGGATGACATGGATGTGCGCAGCCGGCATTATGATAGAATGATGGCCGGAATGATGCAGGAGCTAAAGCTCCAGAGGTTCCTGGCGGGCTTCTCAGACGACGCCCCCACCATAGACCCCCAGTACAAAGAAAAGGGAATTGACAAAATGCCACTGCCGGCAATGAAATGGGCCATCCAGGAGGACCACACGATTGAGGACTTCACTCGAGAAGTAGTCGAGCGAAGTCATGCCTATTTTAAAAAGGCATGCCTGGGAGTATGCGCCTAGCCTCCCGACCGGTTCCAAAAGTAACACCGCCGCCGGTACTGAAATTGACTCCAGGGGCTGGGACTTCTACACAAGGCGCAGACAAAGGAAAGTGGATAGAAACAACTCCGCCCGCGCAGCAAGTCCCCATTAAGGAACAGATTAAGCAATTTGTAGCAGCCTCCCAACAAATGAGGGAGTAGTTGATCACAAGGCTCGCCACTCCCCCGCTAATGGTCAGACCAATTCGTCCTCCTTCCTCCCCATCGCTGGCAGCCTTAATGGTGAAGGCGACGGGGGTGGATCCCACGGAGGCAGCAGCAATAGCCGATGCGGGGCCGCCTCTGATCACCCGGAAGAAGAGAAAGCACATCAAATAGCCCAAGGCAGAACCAGCGCCAAGGGCTTCCCTCCCAAAAGAAGTGGAAATCCTTTCCTCCAGTTCCCCGGATCCGGAGAAGGAAGCAGAACAAACAGAGGACCCAGCCAGTCCCCCTCCAGAAGAGGAGTTCGACGTATTTGCGGCTGATGAGTTCGGAAATCTGCAAGGGGACGATACACAAGCGGAGACGGAAGTCCCGAAGCAAGAGCAAGAGGCTGTGGATCCAGAAGACCTGGAACTAGAAGCTGCGGAACAAGAAGAGCAGCAAACAGAAGAAAAGAGGCCAGAGTCGGAGGTTATCTCTGGGGCCCCAGGAACACAAGTTCCGGGAGTGGACCAACAACCACCAAGTGAACAAAAGGCATCCACTGGGGAACCCAGACCTGGACCTTCGGGATCAACCGTAACCCCAGCCGCCTCGTTCCCAAGGCCACTCCCGGGGGCAACCTTCGGGCAGGTAATCACAGCGGCCCAAACTCTGAATCTTGGCCTGATACCTCCCCTACTACCAACAGATGAAAAAGAAGAAGAAGAGCAGCATGAAGAAGAGATCCCCGAGGAAGCCGACCAGGGTCTAGACACATCAATTGACATCTGTGACCAGGCTGAGGAGATAGAAATCGAAGAGGATGTTACTGAAGAAGAGGTTCCGGCAGGGAAAGGAACATAGGAAGTACATGTTGAAAAGGAGCAGCCGCCACCGGACACCGGGAGAGAATCTGAAGAACAAACTCTGGAAGGAAGGCCACCTCTCCCACCTCCATGGTTGGCAGAAAGTAGGAAAAGAAAAGCCCCATCCGCTCCGACAGTCCCTCTCTCCCTGGCCGAAATGATGGCCCTAGCCCAGGCCCCGCCAAAAACAAAGAAGGCCCGGATAGTTCATACCCTTCGGACTGGGTCGGGTGGAGAAACAGTTGCAGTGGTGGCAACGCCTCCCCCAGACGCTGATGAAGTGACCGCGGATCCCGCAGATTACAACATCGCAGAGGTATCCTTGGGCAAAAGGGGAAAGTAGGGCGAAGTAGACCTGCTAAAGGAGGCAGCAAGGGCAGTGGAGGCCCGATATGAAAAGGAGGCCCAGAGGCTCAAAGCGGAGAAAGAGAAAAATGCAAACCTTATGGGGTTTCTTGTAGAGCTGGCCCGACCCATCAACGCCGCCCCTCCACAGACCTCCACATCAGAGGAATTACCGTAGAGCGACATAGACTCCCTGCGAGTAATGAAAAAGAAGGCCCAAGCAGTAGACGAATGGGTCGCTCTACAGATAGGAAACACCCGACGTTTCCTAGCGGCCACTCTCTCGGATTTATATACGGCCTAGCAAATTATTTACCAGGCAGAAGCACTGATCGAGCAGTGGGAGAGTGTCGCCGAGAATTACCAGGCGTGGAAGGTAGAGCTCGAAGAGCTCCTCACCCTGGGGGAAGACATAATTTCCAAATCCGGAATTCTGGGTGAGGAATCATTTGACTTCGTAAGGGCTCAGCACTCCAGACTGGACCTCACATTGGAGGTAACCAAGCAACTGGTAGAGTTCTTACAGGAAAAAGTAAACACAATGAAGTATTCTTCCAACTTGTACAAGTCATTTGTAATAAAAGCTTCCGGGGTTGATCCCCTTGGTACAAATACTTATACCCCCGAGGAGTCAGTTTTGGGGAATTTTGATGAAATGATGACATCTCGTTATCAATCCCTGGAAGGGATGGATGGGGCCCGAATGGAAAAACTGACCAAAATGGTGCTTAAAGGCCATGATGCCGCAAGGATGGCAGATGAGTTCAGAAATAATGTTCCGGACCTAGCGGAACAAGTTGAAGTGGCCAGGCACAGAAGGGCCAGCCTAAGGAAGATTGATGAAGATGGCATTTTGCGCATCCTTCAGGCCTTCAACAATAATAAATAGCCTTGAGCATTCTCCAGGAACCGGGGAAACTTGAGCATGAAGCATTCTTTATTCTTTTGGGGACGTAAGTTCCCGGATCCCGGAGTTTCGGATCCAAAATTTTATATTCTTTAAAGTGATCTGTGTCCCGGTCCTCGAGGCCGACCGGTTACTTTCAGAGGGAGTTAATAAAGACTGTCAGAGGGTAGTTGGGCACATCAAGAGGCATTGGCTCGGTAGTTGGTTTCTGACAAGGTGATCTTCTTAAGGCGTCGTTCAAAGGTACACCTGGCACATTGGAGACAGGGCGTTGCATTTCCCATTTATGAGGCATGTAGCCTCGGTCCCTGGGGAACCTACTTTCTTCTTTCTTCTCTCTGGCTCTCTTCCCGAGGCCGATTCTTCCGATGTATATTCTTGTCTTCTTCTTCTGACATGGCAGACCTATTCCGTCTCCAGGTCTTTTTTAGGGTGGCGCAGGTAGTATCGGCCCCCAGATATTGTATTTTATTAAAACTTAGTAAAATAGGGTTAGGGTTAGAGAGTTGTATAAATAGGAAGATCGACCCATTTCCAAGGGTCGGCGAAATTGAGGATTTTGTTGTCCATAACAAATAGCAAAGTGATTTCTGGTTTTAGTTGCAGAGCTCAATGCTCCATTGTTCTATTCTTGGTAGTTAGATGCTCCCCTGGAGCCGCCATTGTATCACGCACCAGTGCATGCTGGACTAAATATTAATGAAGAAGGAAGGATTCTTGGCAATGATGTTGTTAGCGTCCATACTTCTGAGATAATGGTATTTCATGTTTTAATGTTCTGTATGTCCTTTACTCTGATATTTTAAAGTAGATTAACGACCTCCTTATTCCGCTACTGATAAAATGCTAACTGATGGTTGTGTATTTCTTCGGTATTTAGTGTAGTCTTTCAGAGTATTGTTGATGTTCCGAACTTTTCAGCATGACTGTAGTTAGATAAACATTTCTAACCTTGCAGGATCTTTTTTCATTTTATTCGCTAAGTGTAGAATGCTCTGGGAAACCCTTACTGTTCTGAATCTCTGGATGAATGAGTTGAAGTAACCAGCTATCCCCCTCGAAAACAGTCACCTCTCACAACCGAGCCCCGCACCGTCGTGACCCGACACCCAGGTGCTTGAAGGCCCGGAGGATTCATTTCCCCCGGACAACCTTTGCAGGCAGAGTTGGCCGATTTCCCTGGAACCCGGTGACAACTTATGACTGTTGGCGGACCCGGTCATCAAAACCCCGTCAACACCACACTCGGGCCCATCAACATCAGCATTAGCATCATCATCATCATCATCTAACTGTGCAGGGCGGTTATAGTGCCCTTCCTCGATCTCGCCAGCATTTGTTGTGCCAGTCCCATCATCGATGTCATTGCCAACAATTATGGCAAGGTCATTGTAGTATGGGAAAGATGTTCTTTTGAACATCCTAGCTGATCTGTACTCTCGAGACTACACAAACACCAAAAAATGTGCATTG
>MU225479.1:717689-730778 GCA_018584345.1 Thuja plicata
AATAAATTATTAAATTTAAATATATAAATATGAAGATAAGATTTTTCTTATTAATATCTCTAAATTTTAATCAATTTAAAAATTCTATATTTCAAATCATATATAATATTTACTTATATCATATATTGGTAACAAAAGTTTCTCCCATATGACTACATATATTCAACTTTCCATCCAAAATATTGGATAAACATAGACCAAAAATACCTATTTCCACTTGTACTTACATTATATTGATTATTTTAAAAACATGACAATATATTTGTAAAAGAAGTTAAGAATTATTTATTTACAAAATACATCCAAAATACTAAATAACCACAGATCAAAACACCTTATTCCACTTGTACAAATGACAAGACAGAAAAGAGTTTAAAATGAAACAAACGATCATTAAAAAAACAGATGAACACTTCTAATAGGGAACTGCTTCTGAACAAAATTTCAGACAATTATCTGTTCAAAATCTACAGCGAAAACATAACTTGTTTAATTAAAAAATGACTGGATTTTCTCCCACTCTAATTGGTTTGCAAAGATGTCGTTATCTTTGTCGGATGTGGACATTGAACACTATTAGCCTTCACTTGGCTGCAAGAAATATGCAGCCAAATAAGAGTAAAAAACTCCAAATATAATCATCAAATGCCACTGATAACTTCTGCAACCACATGTGATATAAGGAACACACAATTCTAGCAGGGTCCGATGTAGATTTTAATTCAAACTGTTAAACAAAAACACTGCTTCTACTCTGCTTTGCAACACTTTGCTAGCCTAGGCAACCCAACCAACTCATAGTTTAGTCGCATTAAACCTACAAATGATTTCTTTCACAAAATATTAACCATTTACAATTGCAGTGGCTGAATAAGTTGACTTTGAAAAATAAATTCATTTTTTTTTTTAAAAACACAAAATCCAAAGCTGGTCTGAAATGCAACGCTCAGCCAATTGAATTCGGTTTAAACCATACCCATATCACAGTTTCAATTCTGTAGAGCATGCCAAGTTAAAAAAATGGGTTCAAACTTTCAAGAACAGCTATTTGAACTCACATAACCCCTCGAATTTCATCTGTCACACATTCAAAACTACAAAATGTTTGAACAAGAAAACTGACAATTTTATGATTTTGCACTGTTATCCTAGTCTTGCATTTCCTTTGTTTACTGCGTCCCATTCTCGTAGGGCATTTTATGCCTCAAACTCTACAGTAGTTGGATTGACAAAAAGGGATTCTTCCATTCTGAGTTGTAATAGGATACTACATGGCAAGCAATTTTTCAAGCATTATCTGTGGTGGAGGAGGAGCATTGCATGATTGTAGCCATGCAAAATAGTCTCACATCTTTCTGAACAACAAGGTGTCTCGATGATCAGCAGCGAATCTCTGAAAAAGAATGGTGTTCCGAGGATGAAAAGTCGATCACGTCCGAGTAAAGAAATGTCATTCACAAAAGTGTCTCCTTCTATTGGACTATAGTGCTCTCTATAAAGTCGATGAGAAATACAGGCGCTCATTTCCAAACTATCCAAAAGCTGATATGCGCAATCTTTATTGCTGGTAGTAAACATATTAGTGCCACAACGATTCCCAGGATTTCGTTGTTCTATGCAGTCTTATCACAATCTGATTTGATTGTGCAAATTCTAAAATATCTCTCCTAATCTTTACACAATTAGATAAAATCCGAATTGATTGTAAGATCCAAATATTAAATGCAGGGAAAACCAGTCAACAACGCCCACCCATCAATATATTTGAAGATAATCCACAACAATAAACGGTTGCAAAAATACTCTACCGCTTTCCAGCAAGAACATTTAAAGCATCTTGCCAGACAACTTGCCTACGCATCATTTTGTAAAGGCAAAAGTAAGTCAAACCACCGTTTAAAGATTAAACCACTGTATTGTGCATATGCCTGGTTTCAAAGAGACTGACAAGTATCCCTGAAAGCTCACACAATATAACCTATCGCCTAATTAATCTAGTTCAATTAAATAATTGAGACACCTCCCCAAATTAAAGACAAAGAAAACTAGTCAAGATTCGATTTTTGCCATTTTCAACGCTAATACGTGAAAAACATGATTTGAAGACAAATATCGAATGACGGAGCGTGGAGTGTTAATGAGAGGTCGATAAAATCTGAGGTGGACAGATTCATAGTGGAAGCGGTATTCACTGAATATATCCAACCTCACCCATTGTATTCAAACAGGAGAAAGACAGAAAAGGGTGTCATATCCTTCGCCAAACTCCTCACTTTCATATTCATGCGTACTTCCTCACTTTGCCCCTTTCGCGGGGATTCTTTCCATCACGAAAGCCTTTTGGTGGGGAAGCCTCTTACCTTCCACCTTGGACACCGTATTTCTGTTGTCTGCATTCATATTTCTTCGGATCTATCTACTTCGCATTGACAAGTAGGAGGAATTACGTTTGAGAAGAGTATACACTCCGCCGCCCTTCTATCTACATTGATTATTGCGTGGAAGGAAAACTTCACCATTTTAAAGTTGTTCGGGAGGCGGTAATCTTTCATGTAAAATGCATTGTTGATTTAATTTTCAAAAAATAAAAAATATAATAGATTTTCATGAAATTTTCATGAAATTTTCAACATGATTTGTATATTTTGTGGTGGAAATACACAAAAAATGTGCAAAAACAAATTAGTATGTTTTCAAGAATTTGAAAAAAGTAAAGTTTGACTATTTTTGGTCTTTGGTGCATTTTACATGGAGATTAGCCGCTACCTATCTTTTTGTGTATTATAACTAATTGCTTGTGCATTGAAAGCAGACTTAGGGGTTGCTATTAAGGGAAAGCAAGGTTGGTTAATGACACAATTGAGGATGGGATCGCATCATCTCACGTATGTAGATGGAAGAGGCCCAAAGAGGCTTGGGAGGAGAGAACTTGCATGTTTTGTAGGACGGGCGCAATTAAAACCGAATGACACTTTCTCACAGAATGTGCAGCCAATGACGATATCCAAGCTAAATATGAAACATCTTGAAAGTGGACAACATGCACAGTTTATTTGAAGATGATAAGGTCAACCAAACTGCTAGTTTGTTGGTCAAGATTCATAAAAGAAGATTGGAATTGGTAAGGAATATGGAAATTGTTTAAGGTAGAGAGTTTCTTTGGTCTCTTAGACTACTTGGTCTCGTGGACGTCATTAAAATCAATCAATCATTCATTTATATGAGGAATTGATGAAGTACCTAATGTGGTTGTGAATGATGGCAAACAAGTGGTTGCGGTTGAAATCAGGGGAGGACAAATTCAAGAGCGATGCAGAGGACGAAGTAGCTCATACCCACTTCTCCAATGGGCTTGCTACTCTTAGTAAGTACCACACTAGCAATAAATGGGTCTCTCTATATAATGGTAATAGTTATAAATGAAATATTATTTCCAGGCCTAGAATTTGATGGTTGTATTGGTCGTTTTTCCACTTTTGAGCCGTATATGACAGGCTGAAATTTTTTTAGACTGTGTGGATTGACAAGCTAGTTTTTTATAAAACCATCAACATAACACATAAATTTGTTAATAAATCATAAAAAATTGTTATAGACAATATAATATTTTATTTAATAATATAAATATATTTTTTTATAATATGTATGTATGATAAATATATATTATATATAATTTTATAATATAAATGTTTCTATTTTATTTATTTATATTTTTTAATTTAGAATATTTTTAAAACAAAATATATACATTTTAGAATCTTGATTTACCAATTTAAAATATTAGTATCTAATATACATGTTTTTCTATTATTTATTATATATTTATATTAATTTAAAACAAAAAACATATAAATTTTGAAACTTTCTTGATTAATTTGATATTTTTACATATATTACTAATTTATAACTATTTTTAAATTTTATATTATTTTTATTAGAAATAAAAATTTATGTATAATTTATTGTATATTGTTATTATTTAAAACATTTTCCAAATAAAACATATGAATTTAGAAACTTGCTCAGTAAATTTTGAGATTTTTGCACATATTACTAATTTATACTTATTTTCTATTTTTACAATATTTGTATCTATATAGGAAATTCATATCACCAAGGATTTCATTTCTTATCAACACATAATTGTATCTTAAATTAGTTACAATATTACATGTTTTAAAATAGTAATTAGAATATTTATATTATTTTATTAAGAAAAAAATATTTATTATATGTAATATATAATTTTACTAATTATATTGATAAAATATTTAAATTTAAAAGAATTATTAAATTATTCGTAAATTAGAAAAAAAATTGACAATCCATATTTATCTTAAAATGTAAAATGAAAGACATTGAAATGACCAAATCATAAAAAAAATCACATGACAGGTAGGGGTGACCGTCAAATTCCAGGCCTAGTTATTTCTATTGAATGGGGTTTCTAATTTTGCAGACAAAACATCAAAGAGTTGTCCAGGACTCCAATGTTATTGCAGGGACAGACAGAGACTCAGTGGATGGAATCTCTCGATAATTTGAGTTACATGTTTTTATTCAAAATCTATATCTATAGTAGAGCTGCTCGTACATTTTCTCTTTTCGTAGAGGGAAAATTGTCAGTGCTGAAGATAATGTCAATAATTATGTTAGAGATATTTAATAAGACAACTCTTTACAAATTTTTAGTAATGTTTGGTTGAGATATTTAGTAAAGCTTCGTTTGTAATGATCTTTAAGATATGTGTTTTTAATTTTATTGTCTATTAAAAATGTAAGTTTCTAAATTTTTATAATTGTCATTATTTTTATATTTATTAAATATTTTTTATATTAAGTATTTTATAAATTTAAAAAAAAAAAAAAGTTTGACCCGTTAATGGGAGTGGGAGGGTGCAACCTCTGACTAGGGAAGAGGAAGTACAAAGAAACAAATGGAAACACCATCCCTCGGATGGGTCAAAATAAATTTTGATGGTGCCTCTAGAGGCAATCTTGGTATATCCAGAATATGATACATAGCTCGTAATGCAAAGGGAGAGACTTTGGCTTTAGGTGCCAAAAGGTTGCGAGATGGAACAAATAATGAGGTAGAATGCCTAGCTGCTGTTCAAGCTGTCATCATGGCGAGAAGACTCCAGTTTAGGAGAATTCACTTGGAATGTGACTCTCTTCTGGTAGTAAATGGGACCGCCAAGGGCCAAATGGATACATGGTATTTGAATAAGCATACCAGAAGAATCAGGAGCATGATGGGAGAGTTCAAAGATTTCAAAGCCACACAGGTGCCGAGATCGGCAAACGAGCTGACAGATAATCTTTCAAATGTGGGAGCAGATGGATCTTTTGAGGATAAATTTGAAATCTTCGAAGACTTTAGGAATGAGATATAAAAATTTGGGACCTACTACGGGGAGAAACCTTTGTCGAGGCTGAATTCTCAAAACCCGAGCATGGCAGTGTCACACCATCAAATTACGTGGCAGGCTTGCAAGAAACTAAGCCATGAATGTCGCCAAGAGTTGAGGGTAAGCTCGTAATTATTAGATGTCCCCAAACCAAGAACTCACGGTAAGTGAAATTCGAGATCGTACAAGAGGGAGTTAAGAGATATGATGCTTTTCTCGACAATTTGATGGATACATCATTTGCTTCCAGAGACTTCGGCGGTAAGTTTAAAACATTGGTGACACAAGAAAGGCTACATTCTTTGAGACGAAGTGGAAACAATAGTGCAATGGAGGCTAACTTTTCACTTTCCACCATTGGGAAAATTCTAGCCTTCGAAGGCCCCATCACTATGAATAGGCTGAGCCATATCTTCACAGGGGAGGGAGATGACTTTTGGGCTGCCATTAGAGAAATCTTAGGAGAGCATTTTCAGCAGGAAAGGATGGCAGCCAAGGACAAACTTGGATATCTTATCCCTGTTTGTGGCTCTCGCTCTGATGGTTGAGGAATCGAAGGAGGAAGTGAGGAGGGTAATCGGGCAATGCATGGTGTTAAAATGGGTGGATGGTGTGGAGGATATTATTCAACAGGCAGAGGTGGGTTTGGGGCTGTGTATGGGTGAAGAGCCTTTCTAAATGGTGGGAAGAGGGAGCCGAGGTCTGCAACTGCTTGTTGTTTGGTCGACCGCCAGCCCTGAAGGCGTCCATTTGGCATGGGCTTTGAGCGGTTGGAAGGAGTTGCTAGTGACACTGGATAGGAGCAAGGCAGAGAAAGAAAAGGTGGAAGCTGAGCTCAAGGAACGCAAAAGGAAGACGCCACCCATCAAGTCCTCTGTAGCTCTAGATGAGGATGGCAGGCCACATGTCTGTTGTCAATTATTGGTCACTAGGCGGGCCGGAAAGGCCATAGCAGCTAGACAGGCCAGGAAGGAAATGAAAGCTGGTACGAGCGGTGGAGTCGATGACAGCACCCAAGTTGGGGCCCTCGTGGAGAAATGTGGAGCCATTGGGAACTTTTCCAAAGAGGATGTTGCAAAGTGGTTTCGATAGTTGAACCAAAGTCTCTTTTTTGGTGTGTATGTTCGTAGATGTTTGTTAATAGATGTCTCTTTTTTCTATTGTATAAGCTATTACATAGCCAACCCTAGTAGTTTAATACTGAAACCAAGGAAGTTTCTACATTTTGTAAACGAATTCCATGTGTGGCCACAATGTAACCTCTTTTTAAATCAATACAAAAATCAAACATTACCGATCAAAAAAAAATATTAAAAAAATTTGCTAATGCTTTTTTCATTTATATAGATACACATCTGTATATATTATTATTGTATCCAATCATTTGTATAATATTATAATTCTCAAATACACATATTGCTTTAAAGATATATCTTATTTTTAACTTCATATTATTTAAATTAAATTAAAAATTTTGATACGGAAAATGGCTCTACAACTCAGCGCGGCCTCCATCTAACCCTAGCACCCATAGACCCGTTAGATTTTCTCTCCCGCGGGACTCCACAACCTGACATTAATGACATCTACTTCGCGTAGCGCACTAACTCCCAACTTGACACCAAGCATTAATACACCCGCAAGAGATGTTAATTCGAACCATTCCCACACCGTTAGAAGCCTCATCGTGGATTCTCGTTTGCAGTCCTCAACCTTGCTTAGTGATTCAGGAGGCAATGTTCTGCAATAAAATGATGGAGAGAAGCAACCCTCCCCACCCAGGGCAAAATCCTTCAAGCAGGCCATCCAAAATGAGCGCAGATTGTCGGAAGGAGCCGCCTTTCTCACGGTGGATCCCAGGAAGTTGTTGTCGGTGCAAGAGATGGAGGTAAGGTTATTGTTCCTCCCAAGTTGATTAATAAGCCGAATCTTCAAATGGGTGTTGCTATTGATCAGGAGAAGTTTAGGCTTAAGGAATGTGCTATTTTTTTGCTGCATTAGACGTTACCAAAATTCCTTCTAGAAATTTTCTTAGTGATTGGTTCCAAAAGACTTGGGGTCAGAAGATGGGCTATCATTTTTCCTATTGTCGTATGCTTTAGAAAGGTTTATTTATCTTGTTTCTTTGCGACCCTAAATCACAAAAATCCATAGTTGATAAGTAGTTCTAGAGAGTTGGTCCCTGCGAGTTTAGGGTCATTCCCTGGTCACCTGATGTCTCCCAAGATGAAGTTTTGGCACTGTCTAGCACTAGGTGGCTAATCATTGGCAACCTCCCTCCATCCCTTTTGAAACTTCTTCCTCTCACACTGGAACCGATTGGCAAAGTGCTTAGGATTGACCAATCCAGTGTTTTTATCCCTAACACGGACGTCCAAGTCCGCTTGTCTATCAAACCTAGGGTGGATCTCCCTGAAACCTTGCAGTTCGACCAAGATTCTTCCCCAATCTGTTGTTGGTCACCTTCCTGGGTGGATTAAATGGTTGTTTTATCTGTAGGAAAGGACACAAGATGTAAGACTACCCTATTGTGAAAAAGAGGAATCATGTGCATCCTAAAGCACCTCCTAACCCTAACCTCGATCATAAGAGTAACCCCTCCATGGATTTGATAGCCTCTGCCCCCAGTGTTAACCTTAATCCTCCCCCTGGTCCACATTTTTCCCCTTAGAATGGATGCAGGATTCTGCAACCCTCAGTGCTACCTTGGATAAACTAAAAGGACAATTTGATACACAGCCGAAACCTCTCCAGGTGGACTCTGTGATCCCGAAACCCCTTGAAGATCTTCCCAGTATTAAAACCCTGGATTTTGGGCTAAATGGTTCAAAACATAAATGAAAACATAGAACCAAAAATGCCCAACAACTCGCCATTGGAAAAATCAGAGACACAGCATTGAAGAATAAAGGCATTTTACAACCTAAATGGAAAGTGTACTCCATTATTCCCCAAGGTCAAGGGTCTTCCTCTAAGTTGGATGCATCCTTTGCTTTTCCTATGAGCAGGATAGGAAATCCTCGAGACTTGTTTGTGCCCTCATCCCGAGTAGAGGAGGCCTTGAATCTCGATCAGGGTGATGGAATGGGAGGGGCCACCCCTCCCACCACTTTAGATATTAATGATAAACTCAATACATTCTCGGTTGTTGTTATCCCTATGCCCCCTCCCCTTCCACCCCCACCTGATCGATGGATCTATGTAGCTAAAGTGAGAAGGCAAGAGGAGGACTCTACCCTCCCTATAGGGAAAGCAGAGGTGGACCCAGCTTAGAGGAATGAGCTGGAGCTTGAGGAAGGAGAGATCAAAAAGTCTGGTGATGATCCATAGGACATTGCTAAGGATGAGTCTTTTGTATTTAGTGTTGATACCTCTAAAGGTATCAAGCTGGATAATTTGAGTATTAGTTTTGCAAAATCTAGTGAAGGTATCATAAAAAAGAAGAAGAGGGGTAGACCCCCCCTCTCCAATGGGAACCTAAAAAATGTCTAAAACCCCTAGAGTGGATATCTCTAAATGCTTCAAAGGATTTAGGAAACCCATGGATATTGATAAGTAAGATTTTATCATGAATATCAAATGTTCTACTTGGAATGTCAAAGGGCTAGAGGCCTCTGACAGGAAATATGTGGTTAAAATATTTCTTAATTCCCATAAAAACTTGGACATTCTCATGCTCCAAGAAGTTAAGGCAATAAGATTTGAGCTAGACATTGCCCTCAAGTGTATTTGGAAGGATGCTAATGCTTTCTCTACCAAACACCCTAGAGGAAAGAGAGGGGTCTCCATTCTGGTAGGCCCCAACTGGAAGAATGTTGTCCAGGATTGTGGAATCTCTCCCTGCAACAGGGCAGTCTGGATCAGATTTAAGTTAGATGGAACAGAATTTGGGGTGTGCTCTGTTTATGCCCCCAATGATCACCGTGGCAGAATTGATTTGTGCAGGTGGATAGAAGATTTCGGTTTTGTTCCATGGATTCTTGCAGGAGACTTTAACATGGTGGAGAGAGCTCAAGACAAGTTGGGTGGTCTGAGATTTGAGTGGAAAGGTAATGAACCACTCTTCTAGACCAGGATGATAAAAAAACTTAGCTTATTTGATCCTCTAGCTAGCAATAAAGGGGAGTCAAAAGGTATCTGATATACCTGGTCAAAATTTCAAAGAGGGGATAAGAGAATCTACTCCAGGTTGGATAGATTATACCTCAATAAGCACCACTTCAGCTGCCCCCCCCCCCTCCCCCCCCTGCTTGAGGATAATTGTGTGAAAGTTTTCCCCTACACCCTATCTGATCACCACCCTATTTTTACTTCTATTCAGATTATTAAGGATCAAGGATCTGAAACTCCCAGGAAGAAAGGATTTACTCTTAATACATCCCTCTTGGGAGATGAGGAGGTACGGGATGATATTAAAATCATAGCATGGTACAATGAACATGTAGCTCAGCATGACACTGATATTGATAGATGTACCCAAACCTCAGTTTCTTGGCAGAATATGCTCAAAGCAGTTGGGACTAAGAAGGCCAAAGACTTTAGATTTAAAGAGTAGAAAATTGTTGAGTCTCTTCAAGAGGTTGAGGCCCAGATACAAGAATCCCCCTCTTCCATTGATTTTCTCAATGTAATTACAAGTAGAGACTCCCTCAAGAGATTACAATTCACCAGAACCAGAGGAGCACAGATAAGAGCCAGAATCAACTGGATTAATCTAGGAGATAAAGGTTCTAAATTTTTCTTTCAAACTTTGAAGAAGAAAGAGGTCAGGGATAAAATTGCATGCATTAGAGATCAGGATGTTGTCATTACCTCGCAGCAAGAGATTGTCAATACTTTCTCCATATTTTATGGAGAATTGTTCACATCAGAAGACTCTGACATATCCATGGAGTCTGCCAGGGGCAAGATCAGAGGCCTCATCCCTAAGAGGGTAGGGGAAATGGAGACAAACAAGTTGAACAAGGAGCTTTCTGTGGAGGAAATATGCATCTCCATTAGGAGGATGGCCAATGATAAAGCACCAGGGCCTGACGGACTTCCTATAGAATTCTACAAGGCTAACTTAGATTGGATTGGCCCTAAGCTTCTCAGAGTTTAAAATGAAGCTATTGAATCAAGCACTCTTGGCCCCACCTTGAATGTGGGACTAATCAAGCTTATACCTAAGGATGGAGATAGACTACTGATTAAAAATTGGAGGCCTATTACCCTCCTCAATGTTGTTTACAAGATCCTGGCCAAAACCTTGGCTTTGAGAATTGAGATCCTCCTTCCCTCGATTGTTAACTTAACCCAAACTGGTTTTGTCAAGGGGATATACATCCTTGAAAATCTTATTACATGTTGGGAGGCTCTGGAATGGGCAAAGGTATCAGATCAAAAGTGTGCCATGCCTCACATTGATTATGAGAAAGCCTATGACAAGATAGAATGGAATTTTATCATCATGATGCTAAAAGCTTTAGGTTTTCCTCCCTACTACTGCATGATGGTCTCAGTTCTCCTATATGGTGTTATGGCTGCAGTAGAATTGAATGGAGTCAGGTCTGATTTCTTTGGTCTCTCTAGATCTATTAGGCAAGGGTGCCCCCTTGCCCCCTCCCTATTTTTCATTGCTGCAGAATCTCTCCACTACCTCCTCAGAGATGACTCCCTCTCTCCAAGGGTGAAAGACATCCTTCTCCCCAATAACCAAGAAGTCTCCAACATCCAATTTTCTGATGACACTTCCATTCTCCTTCACCTTGATGAAGATAATATAAGATTTCTGATGACCAAACTAGACATATTATGTAAAGCCTCAAGCAGAAAAGTCTCACTATCCAAATCTATTATGCTAGGTTGGGAACATGACCCTCCTGATTGGTGGGGTGGCTATAAATTTTAGTGGGGAGGTCCTAACCATGTGGTCAAATATTTAGGGATCCCCTTTGTTGTCTCTCCTAATCTCAATCAGATGTGGGAATGGATTAGTGAAAATATTAACAGAAAGCTCACCAAATGGGACAATAACCTCCTATCATTTCCTGGAAGGTTTCAAGTCTGTCAGAAGATTCTTTCCTCCTACCCTATCTATTTCTCTTCTATGTGGCTCTTCAACCAGGATCAGTTTAACTCTATCCAGAAGGTTATCAGAGAATTTCTCTAGTCTGATGGTAGGGGTAATAAGAGGATGCATGCAGTCTCTTGGGAATGGTGCTCCAGGGATAGGTCTTGGGGGGACTGGGCCTCAAAGATCTGAGATCACAGGGTATAGCTCTTGCAGTCAAGTGGATAGCTAATGCAGCTGAGGGGAGTGAGCCATGAAAAGTGTTGGTGAGGAACAACTTGCATTTGGCACACATTAGCAGGTTTAGAGGGTGGTAGAAGCTATGCTTCTCTGACATCCTCACCATTGATGCCAATGTGGTTGTTCAAGGCTCTAATGTCTTTGGAAGTATTTGGAAGGCTTGGAAATATGTCAAGAGATTTTTGAGCAATAAGGGGCCAATGGAAAAGAGTGGTAATATTTGTGGATTCAAATCTATCTGGTGGAACTTGAAAAATGGGGACAAACCACTGGCACTACTGCAGGGATGTTCAGCAAGGAAGTGGGCAGAGAAAGGAGTTGCTACATTCAGTGATTTAATCCAGCATGGAACTCATCCCCACTAGGAGCTACCTTCTATGTACTCTCTGCCGCATTTGAGTCATTAGGTCCCATTAAGGGATGTTTCTTTGAATCCTTCTGTAATTTCCAACTCCTTTGGCCTGATAGCACTCCCCTTCACCTTGGTAAATCCAGATATATCTACCAGCTCTTGACTGCTAACACTGATATCTTCTCCCATGTTAACCTCAAATGGGGCCTAGAGGTCCAAGACTTGGACTGGAACAAATACTTTAGACTCCTATGGAGCAGACCTATGAAACCAAAGATCTCTTGCTTTCTGTGGAAACACTTTCTTCTTAAGTTTCCATTCAAGAAACCTGGGGGAGGGCCCAACATCTGTCTGGTTTGTAAACATCAAGAGTCTATAGCTCATGTCTTCTTTGAGTGCTTCTTTGCCTCTGAGGTCTGGAACATGTTTGGCCTAACATACAATACCAATTTTAATGCCCTGAATATTATCTCTGGTACTATTAATAGCAGCAAATTTTGTAACACATTCTGGTCTTTATTATCTTCTATTATTTTATGGAAGATCTGGATAGCTCAGAATAATGATGTACTTGCAGGAAAGGATAGTAACCTTACTGAGTCTCGCATGAGACTCATTTACTTTGATATTGCTATACAGGTCTCCGTGGGCATAAAGATGAAGGAGAGAAAATTCTTGCAGGTGCTGAGAGAAGGTAAAGCCACCATTGAGAAGTTTGAGATAGCCCATGGTTATACCACCATGAAAGACAAAGATGAGTTCGAGATCACCCTTGTTGAATTCATTCGGCAACTGGAACAGTCACGACAGATGAAAGTACTAGTGAACTCAGCAGAGGAGGGGATTGACCAAGGAGGAGGTGGGACCTTCAATATCATTGGCTACAAGTCAGTCTCCCCGGACTCTAATGATGTAGAAGAAGAGGAAGGGGACATCTCTCCCTAGTTCCATTTCCTACTCTTTTTTTTGGCATATAGCTTGGTTATCAGTGTAAAATCAGATATTTGTAGCTCTCAGTAGTACTGAGACATTTT
>MU225479.1:746405-760970 GCA_018584345.1 Thuja plicata
GAAGATGATATTCCCATTTTGGGGGCAAAATGAGAATTTCGGAATTCCAATTCCATTTTTTTTCAAAGACCCAAACATGGAATTTGGCATTATCCAGAATTAGATAATGCCAATTCCGGTCCAATTCCTGCTACCAAACGGGCCCTTAACTCTCTCCTCTAGTTATTATAAAAATGGTACTTGTTGTGTATAAATAGTGGTTAGGATTTGAATATGTTAAATTTGCACTTTTTAAAATTCTATGTAGAAATCTTAATTTTAAAAAAAAGTTTTTGTAGTAGTTTATATGACAAATTTCATGTTTATAATTAAGGTAAACTACATCAACATATTTTTTGTCAAGGTGTCAAAAAAGATTCAAAAAAATGGAAAGGAACTTAGACATAAGTCATATTTTATCGGTTTACTAATGTGGCATCATATAATTTATTGCAATACATTTTATTCAATTATAGGTAGTCATTATCAACATTAAAAACTTTAAAGCTATAACTATTGATGTCATATTGTTAAAAATATTAAATATTAAACCAATAAATATAGTAGAAGGGACTAACAATGTGGCAGAGGTGCAGGCAGCCTTGCTAGCAATTCAATTAGGGAATTGGATGAGGGTGGAGAAAATTCACATTGAAGGTGATTCGAAAGTGATTGTGGAAGCAATTAAGCTGGGGCATTCGCAGACTTGGTATATACATAGCATCTTAAGAGAAGTGGGTGTAATCTAAATAAATTTAGAAACTTTAAAATCAGTCACATATTGCGAGAAGGAAATAAAGAAGCAGAAGCACTTGCAAATTGGGCTATATATTTTGAAAAGATCGATGTGATTGCATATGAAGATTTCGCCAAATTGGAAAGGTTTTAACTAGGAAATATTCTAAGTCTACAATGGTGCAATGAGTAGAAGTTGTTGAAATATGAGAGATCGAGTCCCATTATTCATAATGATGGTGGAAAAGTTGCATGACGATGGCAAAGTTATTTGGAGAGTATGGAAATGACTGCTGACGGAGGCGCATCGGCTGTGAAAGAATTTAATGATGTCAAGTTGATCCCAGCAAAGACGAAGCATTGATTAAATTGCAGATTTTATAGTTGGATTGGGGGAAGTGACGGAGGAAAAGAAAGCTTACACGAATGAAGGAAAATGTGTTTGGGAAGCATTAAAGCCGCAACGCTTATAGAATCATTGAAAAACAGTAGCCAAGCACCCAAATTAGAAAAAGATAGGTCAGATTGTGGAGTCAAAGTAGCAAGGAAGGAAGGTTTTCAGTCAGTGACAGAAAATGGAGGCATCGTTCAGCCTAGATTCAGATAAACAAATAAAATCCTTTAAAGGTCCAATGAGTAGAGACAGTGTGAAAGGTTTGCTAAAGATTAAGTTAGAAGGAATGATAGACGGAGTGATGAAAGTCATCGACATGCAATTTAAGGAAAGGCAGATAAAATGCCGAACAAATTTGGATGTTATTTCAGTTTTTTTGGCCTGGGCACTAGAAATTCAAGAGAGCACGAAGGAAGTAGGTAGAATAACAAAGGCCCTGTTCGAAAGTGATGTGCTTGGAGAGATGGACTCTGTTTTGGAATGGGCAATTCCCAGGGTAGGAATGGGTATAACAGAATGTTTTGAGGATGATGCAAAAGGAAGTCATTTTGGGCTCATCCCGTTTATGAGGTGGAGAGAGAATGTGGACAAACTGCTAATGTATAAGAATGCTACGGAGGGTTGGCAGCAGGTCAAAAATGAACTGGAAAAGCAGAATCAAGTGGGGAATGAAAGGGTCGAAGCCATGGTGTGGAACGTGCCACGTAGGCAACACAATCTGCGGCGTAGAGGAGATGTGAGAAATGAAAAGGTGTAAGGTGAGGCAAGGGAAAGGTTATTTTGAATATGCAAGTGGTTGATTAGCAAGAGGAAGCAGGCACAGATAGTTTCAACATTGCAATTTTTGTGGCAACCCAGCGTAAAACCCTAGCAGGATGACAATATCAAGAATGAAGAAGTCAGCCCGAATACTGGTTTTTGCATAACAGGGATATAAATTTTGTAATGTTTTTAAATGATTACTCATTAGGAGGTAGGGGTTTAGCCTTAGCATTGATTAGCCAAGATTATAATGTTGTGGAAAAGCAGGGTTTGTAGAAAGGGGATGACAATATTTTGTAAAAGGAAGTATATAATATTCCTATGGGGTGTGTAACAAGTATATGTCTTGTAGAAAAAGACTGAAATGTAATTTCAATGAAACTTTAATTTAAATATCAATAAAATACCTATTACCGACCAAAAAAGAAAACTCAACTACTAGATATATCTTTTATTAAATAATACTTACTAGGTCGCAAGAAGATCTTCATAGCCAAAGTAGAAGGCATTTTCTAAGCTCTAGGAAGAATGCACTAAGGACATTAAAATGTCAAACTTTTTATTTTTCCAAATTCGCGAAAACACTGAGTTTTTTGCAAATTTTTTATGGTTTTTCCCACAAAATATGTAGATCATGAAGAACAAATACTGGAAATTTTGCAAAAATCCATTATGTTTTTAGATTTTTGAAATTTGGTCAATGATGCATTTTGTAGGGAGCTTAGCCACATCCAAAGTAGAAGAGGTTTGTGTTTCTAAAAGACCGAATGATTTCTAATTTTCAACCCAACATAATTGGAATTGGGCAATTTCCTGTCAAAAATATTGTACAAGAGGGGAGTACATGCATGCCAAGCTCTCTAGAAACAAGTCTTCCATAAATTGTATCTCACACACTTGGAAGTTTGCGCCAGCAGAGTTCCATTTGTGGAGAAGTACATATTTGAAGTATTTAAGGCCTCGTTTGGTAACGGGAATTAGAGTGGAATAAGAAAATTTCTAATACTAAATTCACCAAATACGCAGTTTGGTGACTCAACTGGAATTGGAATTGAAAATTTTGAATTCCCATTTTCCCCTATTTTTAGAAAAGTTTTCGGGTCCATGTATGCCCATTAAAATAGACATTGTTTTGTTTGCGTCCGCGTGTATGGTTTCATAGGGTTTGGACGCCGTTTGTGCAAGTTTTGGACATCGTTTGTAAGTTGGTGCAAGGTTTGCACGTCGTCTAGTGCAAGGTTTGGACATCGTCTATAAGTTGGTGCAAGGTTTGGACACTCTGTGTATGCTGGGGTAGGGTTTCGGCGCCATGTGTATGTTAGAGCAGGGTTTGTAAGTCGTGTGTATGTTGGACCATGGTTTCTGGAGTCTGTGTTGCTTAAACGTGCTGGAGAAATTTGTTAGTCTTTGTTGCCTCTGCTCATTCTTGGTATTTATTCCCACTGTATGTATCCTGGCATATTTTCCCTTCTGTGCGTATTCCATTATTTATGAAAATGGAGTAGAATTGTTTTATGGAAAATGATGAAATAATATACAAATACCCCTTTGTTTGCTTTTGTTCATTGCGGTTGTTACCCAAGAAGTCATGGAATAGAAGTTACCCTTCCCCCGCCCAATCTAATCCAAATTTCAAAAAAGCAATGCATTTACCAACATTAAAATGTTTCTCCAACTACTTAAAAAAGGAGTTTAGCAAGCATACCAAAAATTGTCAGCAATAGGTTTTAATCTCATTTCTATTCATTTACATTGCTAAAATTAGGTTTTCTTTCTTGCGGGTTTTATTTTAGCTCGTCCTAACAATCTACAAGTTTCAAGTTTTGTATTTATTAATGTTTTTTTATCGATGTATTCTTTTTAGACTTCTCTGCAATCTTTTTTAACAAGTTTGATAACGAATCTGCTTGGGTCGTCTTCTCTGGGTTCTCTATATCTTCATTCTAGTCTACATATTGGTTATGAGATAACACATCACCTACAATCTGTTTGACAGAATGCATCAAGAACCTATCTATAAATATAAAACATTTTTTTTTAAATTTTCTAATCATAGACTATGTTTTTTCAATCAGTTAAATATCTTTCATTTAATCAAGTATTTTGCTTGCACTTTGTTTCACTCTTCCTACATTTCTCTTTATCGACCTATATTTTCCTCTTGAGCTGCATTTCCTAGCAACTCACTTTAAAACTGTTTTTATCAAGCTGTGGGTTCCCTTGTATTCGCCTGCGTTTTATTTAGTATCCTTTGTATTTCTTCCGTCGTTACTTAGTCTTTTCGTTATTCAAACTCTTTTCCCTAGTTTTTTTATTCCCAATCAAGCCATTACTCTTTTTAGTAACTTTTTTTATTCATTTGTATGTAGTTTTGCTATTTTAAATTATTCTTAGGTTTGTTATTTTAAATCTTGTACTTGTCTCTCTATTTTTAGTAAAAACAATTCTTTTTTCATTCACTTGCATTTTTTAAAAATACATTAATCATTATCTTAAAGTAACATTTGTAATGTTTTTTTTGTATATTTCTACCTTTCACATTAAAAGTTGAAGATTTATAGAAAACCAACACCATAGTGCATCATAAGATCCTAAGACTCATTATGTGTAGAATCAATCCACCGAAAATGTTGATAAACCATAATTATTAGATTAAGTAGAAAAATAATAACCTAGATGCTAGAATGCAATTCTGCATGATAGAGTATCTCCTTGATGTGCACTTCTGCAAAATTACCAAACTAAAAAAGAATGTAGAGAAGGCAGAAATTTTACGCCATAGCAAGTTATAAATGTATCAATACATAGAACAAAAAGAATGTTACCCCAGAAAGGAAATTTACCAAATTGAAAAAGAATGCACATGAGGCAGAAAAATGTTACAATCAGCAAGTTCTGAAAGCATCAAAATGAGCATTGAAAGGCTGAAATGTGACAGCATAGTAAGCCTAATAGGGATACCGAAGAAAATCCATAAAATGTTAGAAGAGAACATGTATAATAAGCTTATTTCCATTTATTTAATTTAAAAATTAATGTCCACTAATATCTAATAACGACCAATAAGACACAAATTTTATAAGGTCAAAGTAAACAATGGACGTGCCAAGTATACATCATTTTAAGTAGGACACAATTAATATCAAACAAACTCAAGAAAGGACACAAACTAGAATGAAAAAAACATTAAACAAAATAACATAAAATTGTGATACCTAAGAACCAAAGGTTTGGTAAGCAGCCACTCTGCTGCTATGAGAGGTGGGCAAAAATTTAGTAATGGGGTCAAAGCTAAGACTTATTCACGAAAGGTCTAATTATTTATTTATGTATTTATTGTGTAGCCAGTTTTTGTGCTTTATAAATATAAAGCAGTGGACTTTATTAGCACCAAAATATACCAAGAAATCTAAAAACCACAGCTAGTATTAACACCTAGAGTGAAACACACCACACTTATGGGGCAGTATTGTTGCAAACCTTTGAAGTCCACCAATACCAGACAACATGGTCCATGTTAAGATATTGCCTTCCATTCTCCCTAACACTTTCCAACCATAATCTTATTCCTCTTGGTAGAAGCACAATAGAATTTCTATCAAAATGGGCTATCTAATGGTTGCTCTGCCCACATCACCATTGATGATTATAAAAAAAGGTTGAACTTTTATAAACTCCACTTCTATATGGTAACAAAATTCTAAATTACCTATCTTTGTAATCATGAATGGTGGTTTGGGCAGAGCAACCATTACATTCTTTGTATGGTTGATAAGATGGTCTGCCCAAATCACCATTCATGGTTACAAAGATAGGTTGAAGAATTAGATGGTCCAAAACCCTAGTCCAGCATACACAAAGACACAAACAAAACAAATTGTTGATTATTATGACAGGAATACACGGACTCAGAAACTTTATTAATTTTGGCTTTAAAAAGGGGCATTGGAATTCCACATTTTCAAGTGGAAGATAGAAATCCTAAAAATGGGCCAAAATGGGAATTCCAAATAGTCTGCCCAAATCACCATTGATGGTTGGGTATGTGCAGGATCATGGTATGCCAAAAATTGGCGATGTGTAAAAATCCTCTTTTCACTCGTCCAAAAGCACACTAAAAATCTTGTTGACTTTTTAGTAGGCCTGGGTGTCAGTACACCTAGCCAAAAAGCACAAGCCTAATCGGATATCTGATAAAATTGGATATCTGGTTTTCTGATTTTTGCTAGTAAATCTTATTTTTAAGGCCCGCGGGCTGCGTTCTTAGTTTTCATTATGAAAACATCAAACACAACCCAAGGTTTTGGATATCCAAAACCTATCTAATATCTGATTTTCCCATTTGATATTTATCTCCAAATTGAACATGTATGTAAAATGTTTAAGTTTTGTTTGTTATTTTTGTTTTTTAATTGAAATTTGTAGTTTTTTTAATAAAAACTAGGGTTTAATTGATATTTTTTTATCATTTTTTTTTAAAATTGATTAAAATTGTCTATTTTGGTTTTAATTATAATCAAACATGGACTCAAACTACTCAGAAAGCCCTCCCAATGACCCCGTTAACAATCCAGAACCACCTCCAAACAATCCCCCACCTTCAAAAGACCAACCAGTCTCAAACCCTCGACATTTAGAGGATCTCATAGGAGACAATCCAAATCATATTAGAGGATATCAGACTACATATGCCAATATCCCCACACTGCACCCCATGTTTTCCACGTTGAACTCCATTATTGAAAACATGGAGCAACATAATGTTGCACTTCTTTGGCGCGATTCCATGCACGCCGAGTTTGACGATGGGATTAATTATGATCAATTTATGAGCCTAACTATAACAAAAACATGACATATGTAACCTTTTTTGGATCCCAAAACTGGTTTAAAAGTGGACCTTAAAAAGACCAAGTTGTCAATTAAATGGTGCACAAATGATGCAATTCGTGACCACTTTTGGGACCGCTGGTGGATGGTTTTTGATAGGCCACCCCACAATAATTTGGATGTCCCATTATATTTCTTAAGAAAATTGTTTTTTGAATTTGTGCTCGATCACAAGGTAAATTATTGGAGCATGAGACCGAACCAGGGCATAGGATTAGGCGCTCGTCAGGATAGGCCATGGGCACACCGGGTGAAATCCTGCACATATTTCCCCCTCCCGAGATTTCACCACCTCCTATAGTGCAACATCCTGATATTATTATTGAGGCTAGCTCACAAACTATTCGATCGATTCACATCTTGAGTGATCTACTGGTTAGGCAGAGTGCAACATTGTTGCCTCCTCGTGCCGATGATTCTGGCCCTTCTACATCCTCCATGAGCTCACATGTTTGTGTGCTCCACACTTGTATTATGTGAAAGAATATGTGCTTGGGTCCTCTAAATGATAGTGATGCATATAACTACATCTTCAAGGTGGACGATACTACACATCACACTATAGGCACTGAAGCATCTCATGCAGATATGTATCAAGGGCATGCAAAGCCATGGACTCCTACTATTATGGTAAGAGTAAATAATTAATTTGTTACATTGTATTTAATTTTAAATGTTCATATTTTTAGTATAATTTTCTTATAATGATTGCCCACTTATGTTTGTGTTCCATTTATGTCCAGTTGATGACAGAGGAGGAGATGGCACAGGTGGAGGGGTCCATGCTTTTGGTCATTTCATTCGGCTTTGACACTTCCACGGTACATACATTTTAATGTACTCATTGGTTTCCTTTTTTATAATAGTATATATATGTGTTTTCTAATTTTTATGATCATCTTATTACATATTGATGCAAGTTTCACCAATTTCCATTGGGGGGCAATGTGAGGGGGTTTCAGGCATCTGGCGTTGATAAGGGGAAGGTAATTAGGTATTTTAGATTGTTTATGCATACATGTATACTTGTCACTTGTGCGTACTCATTTTTAATTTACATGGTTTATTTGACAGAGGGTGGTGTCTGACGATGTCGTGAGACCAGTTCACCACGGTAGAGTCACAGGCATCTCAATTCCCAGTGATATCCCCATGGTACGTATATTTCTAAATCTATTTGTTTGTATTTTACTATCAAGAATATATAATATGATCAAGTCATGATTGTATCAAGTATCTATTTGACTTTTGTAGGTCACCCCTGTTAGAGTAATTATATTTTACACTTATTATTTAAATCACTTCGGTTTAATTAATTAAGTTATTTATTACTCTGTTTTCTTAAGTTGTCTCTTAGGTGCATTATATTTAATATCTTTATTAATTATAATGTGCAACCTATCTTTTTTAGGCTTTGGGGTTTTGTTCACCTTTATAGGTTGAACCTTGTAAATCTTTTTTTAATTAATTCAGATTATAATTTTGCTCTCACATTTTGAGTAACTTCTGAGTTCTGCCTTTTCCTCCTTCTACTTCTCTCTTGTAACAGGTTATTTGCATGCAGGTATTCTTGGCATTATGTGGATTTGTATTTCTCAAATCCTACATGGTATCAGAGCTCCCCTGCTACTGCCCGTTCTGGTGTTTTTGAAGCAGGTTTTGAGGTTAAGGGTTTCAAGTTTTTGAAGAGTTTTTTTATTGGATCTAGGGAAAGTTTTTTATTGGACACATTTTGGGATGAAGCTGACCTCACCAATGGATTCAGAGGATTGTTCAGACAAATTTTGATATAAAATTCGACCACCTTTGGGTACTGGAGCAAGTTGTGGCAATTTTTTATGGAAAGAGGGCCGTACGAACCTGGCACACTTTTCGAGGCACAAGACGTTGAGATTTGAGCGCAGAAGGTACGAAGGTGGTTTTTTTCTACACAGGTGGTTTTGACTACTTAGTGGGCAGTTTTCAGTGCCGCAAGGGGTTTTTTCAAAAAAATTCAAATTTTTGGCGTTTTCAGTATCCACTATCATTTACCCAGCCAAATGGTGTTGAAGGTTTGGTCCCACAAAGAATGGTTTGAAAGATGCACCATTTAGCTGTAAGACTAGAAAATGGCCTATTTAGCATATCTAGGGGACCACAAACCCTAAATAACATGCTAACCTAACTAATCTATCATAAAAGCCATCTAAAACAAGGATTCACAAAAGTAAAGCATAAAACTCTAAGAACGCCCTTTAGATGAAGCTCCCATGTCCTTCTTTCTTCTCCATAATCAGATTAATGTTGGCTCTTTGACATTAACAAAGATTGCACAAAGCCTCTTGAAAGCATAGAATTTGCAAATGAGAATACTAGAAGATAGTGGTCTAACCTTGAATGAGAGAAATGTCCTCAATTTATAGAAAATGTGAGACAATTTGGTGAGATTGCATAAAATCAATGCACCAACCAAGATTTTGGTTGGTAGGATGCTTGGAAGCATGAAATGGGGGAGAAATATTGAGGAGATATTTCAAATATTTGAGAATGTTTGTGAAGCACCTTAATAGGGATGAAAATCCTTATTTAAGGGATATGATATGTAGGTGAGATTATGAATCATCAATCAAATCAATAATCCCATATTCTCAAATATTCCTCAAAATCAATTAGATTTATGAAATTATAAAAACTTCATAAATAGAAATTAGCTAATTAATTAATAGAAATTAATTAATTATTGGAGACTTAGGGAAATAGGGAATAAATAAAGTTTGTTTATTTATTCAATTACGACTTAGGATAAACTATGGGTTATTCATCCAAAGTGGGAAATTAGTGGGAAATAGGTCAAATTGAAGGTGTTGATGTCGAATTGGAAGGATTTTGATAATATTGATAATGATTAGGGTTAATTTTGAGGGTTCCAGAATAGTTTAGGAAATCACGAGGCATTGATGAACTTTGACAATGCGCCCGGATAATGATGATTGGAAATGATTGAAATGCGCCAACGAACTTTGATGGCGTCGTAAGATTGAAATGGGGAAACATCGATGATCTTTGACAATGTTCCTGAAATGATAATCAGAAATAGTATTGACAATAATGAACAACACTATTGAATTGAAATTGATAGATTGATAGCGATAACACCGATGATCTTTGACAGTATTATCAAATGGTTGATTGAACGGATACGAAGCATCGATGATCTTGGACAATGCTCCTAAAATGGTGATAAGATTGATGAAATTGGAATTAGGGTTTGATCGATTGATTTAGAATTGGGTTGATTAGGCATCGATGAGCTTGGACAATGCCCCAGAATGGTCCAAAAATGAGTCTAGACAATTCTGCAAATGATTAGGAATAAAATAGGAAGGGTTTGAACTGATTTAGGAAGGTTTGGAATGGTTTAGGATTGAATAAGATTGGTTTAGGAAGGTTTAGGATGGTTTAGGATCAGTTTAGGAAGGTTTTGAAATGATTTGGAAAATGATCGATTTGAGAGTAGAATTGTTAGTAAATTGATGACATGGAAGAATGACACAATATTAGTGAATGATAAATATCAAACACACAATATAGAAGACATGTTAAAAAGGGGGCATAGGCATGAACCATTTTTAGGTGTCTACATTTTTCCCCTCTTTGAGATAATGTGATTATGAGCGTTGGCTCAAATAAAAATAGAAGATCATGCCCCAGTGGATCGACAGAATGGAGGTAGAATGCCCCCTTGAAAAATTGGGCAGAAATTGATACAACGACAATTTTTTCGAAAGAAAGATGATTGATTGAAGAAATGTTAGGAGAAATAAGAAATTAGATGAAGAAATAAGAAATTAGACGAAGAAATGTTTGTAGAAAGATGTTGGCTTTCAAAAGTGTAATTTTGTTATAAGAGCTTATTTTGATATTGCAAAAGCAGATGTGACACATCGTGGCACAAAAGCCAGATCGAGAAAGTCATCCTTTTTGCGTAAACAAACACGATGCAGACAGAGGATGATCTTCTCTGTCCTGAAAACATGTAGTAGACATGCCCCTGAATTTCATGAGATCATCAAACAGGCAGAAGACAAATCAAAAAGATAAAAATCAAATGAAAGATAAAACACTCACTGAAATAATGTGAGAAAACAACCATTCTAATCCTTTGTTACTTTCATGAAATGTTCGTTGTTTGATAGCTTAGATTGTAAATTGACTGATTTGATAATTGATTGATAGCTTGAATAGATTGATTGATAGCAAAGGTCAAAAGATTGAACAGTCCACCCAGATTGAATGTTGAGTCACAATGATTTAGATCACATATGATTTCGTTAAGCACAGATTGATGATTCTGCCACTGATGTTTGCAAACATGATGTTCGATTCACAAAAAGAAGACAAGTATGTACAAATTTATTACAGATTTTTGAAGGGATTTTGCAATTTTTAGGATTTTTGAAATATTTGAATTTTTTTGGTCTTTTTTCAGGATCATATTTGAATTTTTAGCAATTTTTTCAAGACATTATGTAATTTTTAGAAGTTTTTTCAAGACATTATTTGATTTTTTTGGACTTTTTGGCATATTTGGAATTTTAGGATTTTTTGAAATATGTAGATTTTTAGGATTTTATCAGGACAGTAAGATATTTACTGTGTGTTATCTCCAAAATCGGATAGTCGAGGAAGCTCATGGGTAAACCACGTACAAGGTCTTTCCCCCAGTTCAAATTCAAATTCAAAGACGCTTAGTGCCAGGAATTGTCCCCCAGACAACAAAGCGGCTATATACAGAGGCCAAAAGGACAGATAGACTGGGTAAACCAAGGAGAAGTCAAAGAAGATCAACTAGTTACAGGCCATAAAGGTTTTCACCACAGTACTTGCCCAAAGCGCCTGTTTGCCAGGTTTTCACCACAGTACTTGCCCAAAGCACCTGTTTGCCAGGTTTTCACTATTAGACTGGATTTTTCTCTTGATTTCTATTTTTGCGTGCCAAGATGTCTATCTGCTAGGTTTTCATCAAGACAACCATTTTTTTCTTATTTTATTTTTTTTCTTTTTTCCTCTTTTTTGATTTTTTTGATATTTTCTCAGAAAAAAATTTCAATTTTTTTGTACTTTTTTTAGGAACTTATTGCAATTTTTTTGTACTTTTTTTCTTTTTTCATTTTTTGACTTTTTGACTTTTTGGAAAAAAAAAACTGGACGCATGAAATGACATGGACAGAGAACTCAAGCACCTTACTCTTTGAAATGTGCTTTTGAAATATATTGTGCAAAGACGTTGGTAGGGTAATGACAAAGGGATATGAAGTGGGTAATTGGATAAGAATGGGACAAGCTTTATGCAAGGGATTGGATAGGTTGGATGAAAGGTTGGAAAGAAGGTGCTGGATAATGAAGGGAATGTACGCCAACTTTCTTTGAAGTGGAAGGGAATGGATGCAAGAACAACATTGGCACACACCTTGAGGGGTGATGGAGTGATAGAGGAAAATGAGATTTTGGATTTTGAAGGATTAATGAAGGAATGGATATGAATTTTGGGACACAAGGACCCAAAATGTATTTGGAAGATGGAAGACATTTAGATAGAGGGATAGCAACTTTGGATGCCAATTTGGATTTTTCTTTAGGACTCTATGCTTTTTGATTTTTCATTATTTTGAGGGTCCTTTGAATGTATTATTTGCATAATGGATTTTGGAACCCATATGGCTTTTGACTTTGTTTTTTGCTCAATGGGCCTTTGTGGCCTTTTTGATATTTCTTTTTCATTTTGGATCAAATTTTTCTTTTTTTGTACATGTCGATTAGACTGGACATGTTGATCCTTGATAGCATGTGAATTGCTTGATTTGTGCATTTTATGCTTGGCATCAAAATTGCTTGGAAAGGGAATGGAATTCATGGATGGATAGGAATTGTATGTAGGCTTTTTGGATGGATGGAAGGTTCTCCAAGATGTGTGCCTTTGCTGACTTGTATTTGGGAAAGGGTGAGGGGGTTGCAAGCTAGTGGAGGGAGGAATATATGGACCTAAGATGGATGGAAGGGTTGAAGGGGGAGGTATACATCTGGATTTGGATTTTGAAGGGATACCAACGCCTTGAGATGTAGATTTGTTATTAAGACCATGGCCATTTGAATTTTCTTGGACACGTAAGGGTTTCAAAATACCTTTTGCATGGAGGTCTAACCCTTTGACTTGATAATGCTTTCTTTGACTAGAAGGATATTTTCTACAAGATGTGAGTCCATTATTATGAGGTGTGAATGATATCGAAGGACTTGTAGGACCATGAGGTGGACTAGACTCGATAGAACTAGGGGAACCCATTTGAAGTGTAAGGAGTTCATAAAAAACTTGCATAGATGTGCTTGGATCACAAGGGGGATTTGAAGGATTAGGACAAGGAGAAGAATGGATGGATGGATCTTGAGGAGGATCTGGAGGGATGATGGGATCTTCTGGAGGACATGAAAGTGAAGGGACACCTTGATCTTGACTTGGAAAGGGATCTTGGGAAGACATGGAAGGGAGATCATGATCTCGCTTAGGAAGTGGAAGGTCAACATTTTGGTTTGGGAATGGAAGGGGATCATTTTGGATAGGGGGGATAAAGATAGTGGGATCTTCATGAGGCTCAAGGGAAATGGGGTCTTGGTCAACAATAGGATATAATTGGTCATTAAAGGGATCTTGATCTTGGTTTGATATAGAACATGTTTCTTCATTCTTTTTATCATCCCCTTGACATGTGATATGACTTTGGACATGCAATGGGGGTTCTTGAAAGGGGTCAACATTTTGATATGAGGAAGATGGAATTTGGACAGGAATCTCAAGAATAGGCTTGATTGAAACTGGAGGACATGGTGGAATTGGTTCAAAGGAACTTGGGCTATGCATGGGGCTAGTTTGGATTTCTTTCATGGATAGCCATTGGAAGGTTGCATTGTTGGAAGAATCACTTGACGGGGAAGGAGGAAATTTCTCTTGGGAGCAATGTGGGGATGAAGGGGTGGAAGGAAACATGGATGTTTCTTGAAGGTCAATGTCTTGAGGGGAAATAGGTATGTCATCCATGTGATTGCTATGGGGTGAGCCGTTGCTAGACACGGGTAAATTATTTATTTGATCCAATTTTTGAAACAAATTCTTTAAAATTTTGGATTTGAACTTGTGTTGCTTGATGGGTCTTGTTTGTAATACCTCATCATTATTGACATGTTGGAAAGAATTTTTGGAATGAACATGTTCAACAAAAGGTTTCTTATTGATTATGCTTGGTTAATGTGCAAAAGATTTCACATTTGAATTTTTCTTTGTTTGATAAGACATTGGTAGTGAATTGGAGGACACAAAAGGTTCCTCAAGCAATGTTATTGTTTGTGATCTTGGTATTGATTGTATTGTTTGCATGATTGGCACAAGAGGTTGTGAAATTGTTTGAAGATCACTTGGTTGCATTGGAATGAAGGTTGGTTCAAAATTTGGTGGTGGCCCCATTTGAATTATGTCACAATCATGTTGAAAGGTTTGATTTGGAACTTGGTTGAATGATTGATTTGAAATTTGAGCACATGGAGACTGGTTTGAAATTTGATTGAGTTGAGCTTGATCTGGGACTTGATTGAAAAATATTGGCTCTTGCTCATGATTGAATTGGGACTGATTGTTTTGACATGTTTTTTTGTATTCCTCCTCAGGTGTAGGGGGAACACTACCTTGGCCAGGTGGCATAGGTACAAAAATTGGTTCAAAGGTTGGGGGAGGTCCCCACTGAATAGTGCCAAAGCTTGGTGAAGTATTGGAAGGA
>MU225479.1:764403-782593 GCA_018584345.1 Thuja plicata
CTTAATAGGGATGAGAATCCTTATTTAAGGGATATGATATGTAGGTGAGATTATGAATCATCAATCAAATCAATAATCCCATATTCTCAAATATTCCTCAAAATCAATTAGATTTATGAAATTATAACAACCTCATAAATAGAAATTAGCTAATTAATTAATAGAAATTAATTAATTATTGGAGACTTGGGGAAATAGGGAATAAATAAAGTTTGTTTATTTATTCAATTAGGACTTAGGATAAATTATGGGTTATTCATCCAAAGTGGGAAATTAGTGGGAAATAGGTCAAATTGAAGGTGTTGATGTCAAATTGGAAGGATTTTGATAATATTGATAATGATTAGGGTTAATTCTGAGGGTTCCGGAATAGTTTAGGAAATCACAAGGCATCGATGAACTTTGATAATGCGCCTGGATAATGATGATTGGAAATGATTGAAATGCGCCAATGAAATTTGATGGGGTCGTAAGATTAAAATGGGGAAACATTGATGATCTTTGACAATGTTCCCAAAATGATAATCAGAAATAGTATTGACAATAATGAACAACACTATTGAATTGAAATTGATAGATTGATAGCAATAACATCGATGATCTTTGACAGTATTATCAAATGGTTGATTGAATGGATATGAAGCATCGATGATCTTGGACAATGCTCCTGAAATGGTGATAAGATTGATGAAATTGGAATTAGGGTTTGATCGATTGATTTAGAATTGGGTTGATTAGGCATCGATGAGCTTGGACAATGGTCTGAAAATGAGTTTAGACAATTCTGCAAATGATTAGGAATAGAATAGGAAGGGTTTGAACTGATTTAGGAAGGTTTGGAATGGTTTAGGATTGAATAGGATCAGTTTAGGAAGGTTTAGGATGGTTTAGGATCGGTTTAGGAAGGTTTTGAAATGATTTGGAAAATGATCGATTTGAGCGTAGAATTGTTAGTAAATTGATGACATGGAAGAATGACACAATATTAGTGAATGATAAAGATCAAACACACAATATAGAAGATATGTTAAAAAGGGGGCATAGGCAATGAACCATTTTTAGGTGTCTACATTAGCAACTTTCAACTAAGCAACAATGCAACTTTTTGCACCAACCGAGATTGGGTCTCCAAATGGAATCCAAGTGGAATCTACAAAAATTGATCCATATGCTCGTAGACCTTTTGAAGATCATCTTTTTTCACTTCAAGGATCTCTGATAAATCTCATGAGGTCTGAGATATCGCTCTCCAAAAATTGCGGCCCAATTTGGCTTAGTGCACCTTGGGAACACTTCGGTCTGACATGCCCTGAAATGTTCTTGATGCTACATACAAAAAAAAGGTATCCACTAGGATTTACTTGGCCAACCAAATCCGATGGAGCTAACGGTTTTCTCCCATGAAGAACTGTGTGAAAGATGCACCATTGAGAAACTTTCAACTGAGCAACAATAGAACTTTTTGCACCAACCGAGATCAGGTCGCCAAATGGAATCTGAGTGGAATCTCCTAGAACTGAGCTACATTCTTGTAGATCTTCCCAAGATGATCCTTGTGCACTTCACGAATCTATGATATCTCTCACAAGGTATGAGATATCGCACTCCAAAAATTGCTGCCCAATTTGGCTTAATGCACCTTGGGAACACTTTGGTCCAACAAGCGCCGGAATGTTCTTGATGCTACACAAGAAAAAAAAAGGTATCCACTAGTGTTTACCCGACCAACAAGACCTGATAAAGCTGACAATTTTCTCCCATGATGAACGGTTTGAAAGATGCACCATTGAGCAACTTTCAACTAAGCAACAATGCAACTTTTTGCACCAACCGCGATCGGGTTGCCAAATGGAATCCGAGTGGAATCTCTCAAAAATGAGCCACATTCTTGTATACCTTCCCAAGATGGTCCTTGTGCACTTCACAGATCTATGATATCTCTCATGAGGTATGAGATATCTCTCTCCAAAAATTGCTGCCCAATTTGGCTTAGTACACCTTGGGAACACTTCAGTCTGACATGCGTCAGAATGTTCTTGATGCTACGTGAGTGAAAAAAGGCATCCACTAGTGTTTACCCGGCCAACTAGATTTGATGGAGCTGACAGTTTTTTCCCACGATGAACAATTTGAAAGATGTACCATTAAGAAACTTTTAATTGAGCAATAATGCAACTTTTTGCACCAACCGAGATCGGGTCGTCAAATGGAATCTGAGTGGAATCTCCTATAATTGATACATGTACTTGTAGACCTTCCCAAGATGGTTCTTGTTCACTTCATAGATCTTTGATATCTCTCACGACGTCCGGGATATCGCTCTTTAAAAATTGCTTCCCAATTTGGCTTAGTGCACCTTGGGAACACTTTAGTCTGACATGCGCTGGAACGTTCTTGATGCTACGTGAGAGAAAAAAGGTATCCGCTAGCATTTACCTGGGCAACCAGAGCTGATGGAGCTCATGATTTTCTCCCACGATGAATGGTTCTTGATGCTCTCGAATTGTTAGTGGTATGTTTGAAATTTGAACTATGAAACTAATCATGATTAAGCCAGTCAACACTCTACTAAAATTCAATTATTTTTAATATTTAGCCACCCCTCCCAACAACCCAAAAAATCAAACTTTTTAATTCTTCTAACAACCCAACTCCATTACCATACACAACACATGTTTCATGCCTCAATACACTTATATGAATACAACATATTATGAATAAATATATCAATATTATCAAAAGTCCGACATATAGAATTTCTCAAAATCTTAGATACACAACTATATATCAAAAATAAGTGTCATTTCTGCTCATAAAGTGTATAATTTTAACACATGTTACTCGATGACATTTACATTCCAATCCCTTCATTCAGAAGGCACAAGAAAAGTTAATAGAGAACAAATAAGTTTATAGGTTGACAAAAAGATTATGAATGTATAAGTAAACGAACCAAAGAACATGACTAGCCAATGCATAGTGAATTTTACCATCATAAAAGATGAGCTAATAAAATGCACACCTCAATCTTCTATATCTATCATATATGTATCCAACTACAGTTACAATCCACATACAAAACCAAGTTTATTGGCTCAAACAAATGAACCAAAAAACTACAATTAATGTATTGAACGTAAGCATAATGAACATAGAAAAGTTTGCAGTGAGTTGCACTTACCTACTGAAGTGTTCCTGAAGGGTCATCTCTCTTCTTGAGGATATTCAATATTGCTTTACAATTAGCAGTACCAATAGTCCAAGTTATTTTGTCTTTGGTTTTCCTTGATTTTTGAACAAATTAACATTCATTGCTATAACAAGGTGTGAATACATGAGAATGGTTTTGTGCTTCTCTTAGTCTTCAAACGTAGGAATGCGATTGTTTCTATTCATGTATGTGCGCAACCATGTTCCCGCAATATCATGTGATCCTATTGGATATGTTAACATATCATCATCTGTCATCAGTTGTGCAAGTTTCTACTTTCCTCATACACAACGTTCTAACCAAGTATTTGATCTCTCATCATTCCCCTGTGGTGCAACCAATGCAAAAATATGTCCTGGTTGTAGAAGGTCTGAAAGATGGTCATAGTCAAGTGAACAATCCATGTCATCATTTATTATAGATATTGTGATAGATAAAGGAGTTAGATAATGTGGAACCAATGTATTGACCCACTCACTTGACTCACACTGATCTCAATCACATTGAAGACACCTTGAACAAAAACAAGCTAACTCTCGTCTCCAAATGGTCCATGTAATGGCATCTGAGCTTTTAAATGAATGTATTTTTAAGAATATTTCATGGTTTGACAATCCAACCTATCTCCTATTGTGCCCAACTCAACCAACCAAAAGAATTTGTGCACCACTGAATCAAGAGTCCCCCCTGTGACAATGTTGAAGTACACCAATCAATAATAGAATGAGCATCAAGGAGTTCTGCACCTGAAATCCTCAATTGCTCCTTAACTAGAGCTCTCTTTACACATGCACCTGCTTCATCATGCTCCCCTTTTCCATGACCAGCCTAAAAAAACTCCAAATATGAGGTACACCTCTCTCTACATGGATTATACACAACCCATAAAACATACAAGCATTTTTGAATTGACCTAGGCAATTATCTGACCAAATGAGATGTCTATCCATAGAAATATCATTTTCCTGCACCCACTCAAAATAATTCTCAAAACAATGTTGAACATATTCATGAGAGTGAGATCTATCATCGCTCATATAAAAATGGTATTATATGATTATCTTCTAGTCATATTCTGTACTATAAGGGGAATGTCTATATGTTATGTGCACAAAAATAGCAACCTGAATAGAATTGTAATATTGATCTTGCAACTCATTTTGGGGCTGCAATGTATAGTTCTCTACAAATTCAATGCCTGATATAATAGTGCCAACCAGGAAAGTGTCCTTACAAATCTTGAATTGTTGATCCAACCACTGAGGCCTATGACTATGTCTTGCATACTTGTAAAAAAATATTCTTCCTGAAATATGAAATAAAATCAGCTACATTGTATTCTTTTGTAACCAACTCACATCTAGAGCCATCACCTCCACTTTTCAACGTATATTTAATGGTTTCATATACCTTTATTTGGACAATTGTCTTCCCAAAATCATGGTCGCAGCCCTCATGAAAACATGAAACAAACTTCACTAGCCCACCACACTCTGAGCACTTTTCATTTAAGCAATCTTGTCTATAAAAGAAACATCCATCATATCTAGGACGTAAAAATGATCTAGCAAGTCTCTTGATGATTTTGGAAGAGCACTTGCACCACACTCCTCCAAAATTTCACTGGTATGCAAAGTAAAATGAATGGATCGTAACAATTTATGGTGCATTGAAAACTCCACATGATATTTGCAACAACAAGTATTTCAAATCTTAAGAGGCACAGAAAAAAAAGGATTGAATGCTTCAAAATCTCTTTGTGATATTTGCAATGTTGGATGTGTCTCACAAATTTTTTTGAACAACATTGTTTGACTCACCTCCAAATAATGTTTTGGATGCGGGGTGTGGTCTCAGATGCCAATTCTCAACTTCAAGACATCCTTCACATTTGGTGACACTCTTGAGTTAGACTGCCAAAATAGTTGAATTTGATCCTTCAAACCATCGGTAAGCTTCTTATCACAATGTGGAAGTCTCCCACCATAAGCCCATGTATCATTTTTAAGAGGATCATCAAGTCTTTCTCTTCTTGAAAGTTCTCTATCCAATTTTTTTTAGATTTAGGTTCAAGTCAACACAATTTGTCTCATCAAATGAGCCTTTCTCAAATGTTGACTTACTAAGGAGGTTGTAATAACCCTCCTAGCATCTCTCTTGTCTTTTTCCTTGGTAGTCTTCCCAATGGAATTGAGAGCACTAAAAATATTTCTCACAATAATAGCATTCCTCTCCTTTTTGTTGTTCACACTAATCTTCAATTTGACTAGTATAGGTCTCATCTTCTACATCTTTAACAACTACACAAACATTTGACATTTCTCAACCAATGTCTTGTGGCTAAAAAATTGATCAAAAAGTTTTGAAACCCACAACCGAACGATTCTTTCAGATCTTTTTCCATCGAAATTTCTCATTATGTTCTCATCAATTTCAAATAACCATTTTGTTGTTCTTTAAGGTCTCAAATTTGAAGTTTGTCTTTCTTCCTCCTAAGGGACTTCATTTCTCATATAATTTGGAGATGTGTAACGTTGATTTGGTTCTTGTGCACCATTATCATTGTCAATTCCTACATATTCAATTAGTGTATTGTCATTGCCAATTTCCACACTTCCATTATCCACATCTACATGTTCATTTTCAAATCTTACATTTTCATCTTCAATCCATACATTCTCATTTTCAATATTATTTTCATAAATCATTTCAAATTCATGTTCTTCTTCACTTGAAACCGCATTTAAGGGTGGGCCTATGCCCTCATCTTCATTAATATTTAACATACCTTATATCTTGTTCTGATGGGCAACCCTATCCATTTCTCTATACACTTCAATCTCTTCATTTGTGAGATTCATCTTCCGTTTATGCTTTCGATGACTACTACTCCCCATAGTGAGACCAAAAATGTGATGCAAAAACCTTTAATAAAGAGAAATTCGAACAAAAAGGGTGTGAAAAGTATTTTTTTCTCTTCCACTGCTGGAATCCTGTGATATTCTCTGCAAAAAATGTGGTTCTCAGACTAAGGGACCCAGAGAATCATTTTTTTCTTATGGATGCCAGTAAAACAAATCGGATATCCAAAATCTCCCCCTCAAATTTGCAATTTTGAACTTTTTTCGTTTTCATCCTATTTTGAATATTTATTTTACTTTTTCATAACTATTATAAATTTTATTTTTATAATATTAATACTATATTCATATTATATTTTCATAATATTATTTACTCTCTCTCTCTCTCTCTCTCTCTCCCCTAGGTATTATTGATATAATATAAATATTAATAAATATTTAATACTAATATTATACTATTATATAATAGAGAAATAAATAATAATAATATAATACTAATTTATATAATATAATGCTAATATAAATAATTATATAATACTAATGCGAACGAAATTTATTATATATAACATAAAAATCAAAAATCATAAAATTGAAAAAAACATTGAAGAAATTGGACAGGATATATCGGATATCCGATATTATCAAATATCCAAAAGTATCGAATATTAGATAATATTAGATATTCGATAATATCAGATATGCGATATATTTTTGGATATCCGATTAGCCTTGGTTTTTGCCTTGGGTTTTGGCTTTGCAATGCCAAACGTGGATGGTCAACCCAAAAGACGTGTTCACCATATTTCCTCTAATCTTTAGACTTTGACCATGTAGCTGACGACCTTTTTTTCACCTGAAATTGATGAAACAAAAAGGGTTTCTTAAATAAATTATCAACTTTCCATCAATATAATTGCTATCAAATTTTGAGTTTAGTAAGTAATTGTTACTTATTTTCTAATTGAGTTATCTCTAAAGTCCTAATTGACAGACTAATTGAAAATCAACTATAACTTCCAAATGGTTTAACCTTTTTGAAATCTGAAACATGTGTCACATTTAATGCTTCGCCTACTATAAGAAAAAAAAAGTTCTAAATTTTATAAAGTTGAGAATTAGTTAAGGTGGTCAGACACGAGGGTTTTTTTTTATTTTGAATAAGTTGTATCGTAAAATTCATAATTAATTATTTATTTGGGATAAAATTACACAAAACTATGCGTCACATCTGGGCATGAGTCTACTACTTATATCTATAATCTTGTGAAAATGTATCATCATTTGATTATGATTAAGGTGGTTAGATATACACATACTTTTTATCTTTTTCCTAAAATTTTCGTACTACTACATTGAAATCTAAAGTTTTCAACAATTAGATTAATTTTTTTCAAATAAAGGCTAGTAGTTTAGAAACTACATTCAATTTCCTACAGATTATGTTCTTACAAATTTTTCACATAAGGTTGATAAGATGTTCAAATTTTTACATCAAGTTGACTAACCCTTATTTTATCATTTTTCATTGCCAGTTAAGGCCATAGCTTGGTATACCATGATCCTGCACATACCCGGTTACAAAGAAAGGTTGAAATTTTATCAGCTCCACTTATATATGATAACTAAATTCTAAATTACCTATCTTTGTAATCATCAATGGTGGTTGAAATTTTATCAGCTCCATTTGTATATGATAACAAAATTCTAAAATGCCTATCTTTGTAAGCATCAATGGTGACTTGGGCATTGGACAACAATATACAATGATGCCATTCATGAATAATATCTAATCATTTGCCAATAGACAGTAATATCAACATATGTGAACTATCAGAACTTTTATCTTGATGGGCTTATGATCTTTAATTCTTGGTACTCCTTGGTGTATTCCATTTAAATTCAGTTCCATCTGTAAATGATAACAAAATTCTAAAACACCTATATTTTTTATAATCAATGGTGATTGGGCATATAAACCATTAAACTCTCTGCATTTATGATACTTGGAAGGTTTTCCTAAATCGCCATTGATTATCAGAAAGATAGGTGTTCTAGAATTTCTGCTCCATTTGTTTATGATAACAATATATCAGCACATGTTAACTATGACAACAATTTATAAGAACTAAAAATGGAAAATCCGGAAACTTTTCCATTACAACACATGATTTGAGTAAGAGCATGACAATAGTATAATTGATCAAGTGTAATTGATCTTCATCACTTGGTACTCCTTGGTGTATCTCATTTAAACATAACAAGGCTAATAATTTAAAGATGTATAGACATATAACATGGAACAAATCATGCCAATCACGAACAATATATAATCATCATCCAGTACACAGTAATATCAGCACATGTGAACTATCAAAACTTTTATCTTGGTGGGATTATGATCTTTATGACTTGGTACTCCTTGTTGTATTCCATTTAAATTGAAGAGTTATAGACATATAACATGGAATAGAATGATGCCAATGACCAATTTAAATTTTTCTTAAAACCTAATGCAATAGGGCTAACTAATGTTAAAATTTGGATCAAATTTGAGTGTTAGACATGTTGTATTAAATGGAACATATTCATTTTGTTATTTCCTCTTCTCTGTCCACAATTTAGGTCATCGATGGATTTTAGTGACATTATAAATTTCCAAGGATGCATAGTTAGAAAGACCATGGTCACTCATCTTCTCATAGTTGGTCTTTCTTTCCTTGCGGTAGCCAAAGCAATTTATACACAAGAAGTGAGAAGAAAAATGCGTAGACAAAAAAGAAATTAAATTCCACTGAGGTGGACAGTCATGACCAAATTTACATGAGTAGAGGAGCCTTCTTTCATCTAGCCAATATTGTAAGGAAAAAAGGAAGCATGACAGATACGGTAAACATAATGTTAGAAGAACAACTAGTGATGTTCCTCCATACCATTGGCCACAATCTGAGGAGTCATAAGATTTCCCATAACTTTGGGCATTCAAGAGACATAGTAAGTTGATACTTCCATAAGGTATTGACGGCTATCTTAGCACTCCATGTGGAGTATTTTATACCACCTATCCAAACACTCCTCTTGAAATCTGTGGGAAGGACCGTTTTGATCCGTACTTCAAGGTAATTTTTTTACTGGTACAAATTTATCACATGATTGTTCATCCTTATCCTATAAGTGTTGGAGTGTACATTTAATATCATATCATTTCCTATAGGATTGTGTTGGATAAATTTACAAAACCCATATACCAGTCACTGTCGATGTCGACATACAGGGTAAATATCGATGATAGAAAAGGCAAATTGTCATAAAATGTTATGGGTGTCTGTTCGTTTGATTATAAGTTTCAATACTAACTTTCTAGTTGGGAAGAGTCTACCATAGATAGTCGTGTTCTAGATTCATCTCTCTCAAGATCAGATCCATTGGTAGTTCCTCCCGGTACGCTAAATCACATTGTAATAGAGTGAATAATACATTAATTATTTCACATTTTAACAATATACTTTTTTATGTAGGAAAATATTATTCGGTCGATGCTGGATATCCAAATGTACTAGGATTTATCACTCCTTATCGGTGTACACATTACCACCTGAAGGATTTTTCAAGAGAAAACCCGATAAAAACTCCACAAGAGTTGTTTAACCACATACACTCCTCACTTAGAAATGAAATAGAGTGTACATTTTGGATTTTAAAGCAGCATTTTCCTATCCTGAGGCATGCGATGTCTTATCCAATCATGACACAAGCACATATTGTTTTATCATGTTGTATAATACACAACTTTATTACGATATAGGAGGGTGTTCCATCCGATGTAGCTATTGAAGAGAAAGATGACTGAGATGGGATAAATGTACCAATGCTTGAGACATATGGGTTAAGTCAGCATGATAGAGATGATTGGGGAAAGTTTTGATATTATATAGAAAGTAGGATGTGGGAAGGCTACAGATCTCAAGATTGGTTGTAGTTTTATGGGATGTATCTTTGTTATATGTCAATGTGTTTTATTTGATTACACTAATGTAAGAAGATGCAATGATATACATATTAAAAATAATTTCGATACAATGATTACAGTCATGTATGTAGATATAGTGATATACATGATAGTTTCCTTGTTCTTTTTTGTATCTTTGTCCTTGTTCTCCTGATTATTGTCTATACCTCTTGAATTTGTTTATCCCTGTTGCACTAGGAAATCATTCAAAGTTTAGAAAATTGCAATTGAAAATTATCTCTTTAAATTTAAATGGGATGCAACAAGGATTACCAAATGATGAAGATCATAAGCTCACAATACAACAACAAATTCATTGAAAAAAATAAATCCCGATGATACTCCTTGTTCTTTTCCATTTAAATTTAAAGATGTTGAACTTTAAATTGCAATCCTATGTTTACCTTAAATTTCAATTGTTTATACCTACTTTTTGCTTGGTATCATTCTGTTACATGTAATATGTCTATACCTCTTGAATTTGTTTAGCCTTGTTGCATTAGGAAATCATTCAAAGTTTAGAAAATTGCAATTTAAAGTTAACTCTTTAAATTTAAATGGAATGCAACAAGGAGTACCAAATGATGAAGATCATAAGCCCACAATACAACAACATATTCATTGAAACAAATTAATTCTGATGATACTCCTTGATCTTTTCAATTTAAATTTAAAGATGTTCAAATTTAAATTACAATCCTATGATTACCTTAAATTTCAAATGTTTATACTTGCTTTTTGCATGCCATCATTATATTACATGTAATATGTCTATACCTGTTGAATTTTTTTAGCCCTGTTGCATTAGGAAATCATTCAAAGTTTAGAAAATTGCAATTTAAAGTTAACTCTTTAAATTTAAATGGAATGCAACAAGGAGTGCCAAATGATGAAGATCAAAAGCCCACAATACAAAAAAAAATTTGTTGAAACAAATTAATTATGACGATACTCCTTGTTCTTTTCCATTTAAATTTAAAGAGGTTCAACTTTAAATTGCAATCCTATGATTACTGGAATTTCAATTGTTTATACCTATTTTTTCCTTGGCATCATTCTGTTACATGTAATATGTCTATACCTCTTGAATTTACTTTATGAACAGTAGGTGTAGGTGATGTCATACACAAAAATCATGATGAGCATGGATGAGAGCGTTCATGTGAGCTAGATATCTTTGAAGAAGAAGAAGGTTATATGGACACGAGAAATGGAACACAACTTTCTAGACTTGCTCCATGATCAAGTTCAACTCTGAAGAAAAGGTGAAGGGGCTTCAAAAAAGAAGCGTGGACCATCATTGAGAGGTGGTTCAATGGGGATATGAACGTCAATCTGTCAAAGGAAAATTTCAAGAGCAAGTTGAAAACCTGGAAGCAAGGTTATACGGTTATGAAATAGTTGAGAAATATGAGTGTTTTTGCATGGAATGAGACTACTCAATGCATGGATACTGATGAGAGGGTTTGGGAGAATCTTTTGAAGGTAGCATGCTCTATCTAATCTTTAGATTTAAGTAATATTGGCTTTTTATTAAGTTACTAATGAAAGGTAAAGAACTTAATTCATTCATTATTCCTACTTGAAGAGAAAATAATTCAAAAATGCTAAAGTGTATAAGAGGCAGCCCTTCCATTACTTCAATGAATTAGCCTTCATTGTAGGTAATGACATAGTTGAAGGTACCGCAACTACAATGGCTCAAGAGACAAAATAATTTGGATGATGAAATCTATCATTCCAATCAATATAGAGAAAGCAGTAGACAAAATTCATCAACATCAGCATCAAGGTGGGCAAAGAGGAAGAAGGCAAGCATGGCTGGTTCCTTGGATGTCATATGTGAAACTATCAAAAAACTATAAGAGGGCCTCATTGCGCCTCAACTTATCAAAGTTGATAATTCTGATTTGGATAATGTTTTAGATAGTGTGTATGATTCCCTGAAAGGCATCCCTAAAATGAGTCCACGTACCATGTTGAGGGCATACTAAATTTTCTTGGTTGAACTTGAAAGAGCCAAAGGGTTCTTGAGAATGAGTGAAGAGGAGAGAGTCGAGTACACTCAAATGAAATTTGGACAACTCTAGTTAATTTGGTGATAGATTATGTCTTTAAATGCACACATTGGAAAGGTTAAACATAATTGTTAATCAGAAAGGTTAGCCAAGATACTTATCATATTAGAAACATACAATTGATAATCAATGCTTGACATTGTTTTGTTATTATAATATTTGCATAGTGTTCTAATGCTTATATAGTTGACATGTGTTGATATTACTATCTAATGGGTGATGATTATATATTTTTTGTGATTGGCATCATTTGTTCCATGTTAGATTTCTATACATCTTTAGTTTGTTAGCCCTCTTACATTAGGAAATTTAAATGAGATACACCAAGGAGTACCAAGTGATGAAGACCAAGCAAAGTATCAGAACTGTCCATTGTTTACATATGCTAATATTACTGTTAATTACACATGATCAATTACACTTGATCAATTATACTGTTGTCATGCTCTTACTTAAATCATGTGTTGTAATGGAAAAGTTTCATAATTCCACCTTTTTAGTTCTTAAAAAGTATTGTCATAGCTTACATGTGTTGATATTATTGTGTACTAGATGATGAGTGTATATTGTTCATGATTTGTTCCATGCTATATGTCTATACATATTTAATTTGTATGTCCTCTTGTATTTAAATGAGATACACCAAGGAGTACCAAGTGATAAAGATCAATTACACATGATCAATTATATTATTGTAATGCTCTTACTAAAATCATGTGTTCTAATGGAAAAGTTTTAGAATTGTCCATTTTTAGTTCTTATAAACTATTGTCATAGTTTACATGTGTTGATATTACTGTGGACTGGGTGATGAGTGTATATTGTTTGTGATTGGCATGATTTTTCCCATGTTATATGTCTATACATCTTTAAATTATTATCCTTTTTGTGATTAAATGAGATATACCAAGGAGTACCAAGTGATGAAGATAAATTACACATGATCAATTATACCGTTGTAATGCTTTTACTCAAATCATGTGTTGTAATGGAAGAGTTTCAAAATTGTCCATTTTTAGTTCTTATAAATTGTTGTCATAGTTTACATGTGTTGATATTATTGTGTACTAGATGATGAGTGTATACTGTTCATGATTGGCATGATTTGTTCCATGTTATATGTCTCTACATCTTTAATTTGTTAGCCTAGTTGCATTTAAATGACACACAAAAATGAGTACCAAGTGATGAAGATCAATTACACTTGATCAGTTATAGTGTTGGCATGTTCTTACTCAAATCATGTGTTGTAATGACAAAGTTTCAGAATTGTCCATTTTTAGTTCTTATAAACTGTTGTCATAATTTACACATGTGTATTTTACTATGTACTGGATGATGAGTGTATACTATTCATGATTGTCATGATTTGTTGCATTTTATATGTTTTTACATCTTTAATTTGTTATCCATGTTGCATTTAAATGAGATACAACGAGGAGTACCAAGTGATGAAGATTAATTACACATGATCAATTACACTTGATCAGTTACATTGTTGTCATGCTCTTACTCAAATCATGTGTTGTAATGGAAATTTTTTAGAATTGTTCATATTTAGTTCTTACAAATTGTTGTCATACTTTACATGTGTTGATATTACTGTGTATTGGATGATGAGTGTATATTGTTTGTTATTTTCATGATTTGTTCCATGTTATATGTGTGTACATCTTTAATTTGATATCCATGTTGCATTTAAATGAGATACACCAAGGAGTACCAAATGATGAAGATCAATTACACATGATCAATTACACTATTGTCATGCTCTTACTCAAATCATGTGTTGTAATGAAAAATTTTCAGAATTTTCCATTTTTTAGTTCTTATAAACTGTTTTCATAGTTTACATGTGATGATATTACTATGTACTGGATGATGAGTGTATATTATTTGTGATTTTCATGATTTGTTCCATGTTATATGTTTGTACTATTACTCAACTTATGGAGATGATGATGAAGACCGAGATAAGAGGTATACAAGATTGTAGAAAGAATTAGATCAGTTGATATTATGTCATTGATGTCAAGAAATTGATTTTTGGTTCATATTGAATTGTCATATCTTTCAAAGTCGATTTAATTAGGAAATAGATAAATATCAGACAATGATAAGATCATCTTGAGATAATTGGTTTCTACTTTATCAATTTGGAAAAGTAGATTGGAAAATTTGGTTAGACTAAAGAGTTAAGCTACCGAGAAGAGACACTCTGTCAATAAAGGGTTATGAAAGTCGGTCAGGACACCAAGACATTGAAACATCAAGCACTGCATGTTAGTCACCAAACTGAGAGTTACTTGTCGAGCATAACAAATATTATAAATAAGGATAAGAACACATTTAATGCAATGCTACAACGATCTGGAGGATTTGAGGAACAAAAAGGAAGTTGGTTACAAGATATACACATGGGAAAATTCAAGGAAGAAATCTATGGTATATATTAAGTGGCAAAAGTGAAGGTTTTATTTCCAAGAAAAGTCCAAGTTCCGAGGTGATGTCAAAGCGGCTAACCGAGTTTCAAGTTCACTAAACTAGTTCAAAAAGATAATCTAATGACTGAGTGTGATTGAAGGAAAACCTAATCAAGAAGATTAAGAGGCAAAAATAGAGTCAATTTAAAGGATGAATTTAAAGAAAAAATGGTTGGCAAGTTGAAATGTTGAAATGCTACCAAGTCATGCAGTAAAGAGAAAAGAAGTGATAATCTAAGTCTAAGATAAGAGATTGATGAAGTGTTGACGCCAGTAGTTAGAGAGTGCATTAAGGGATCAAATCAAGCAAGAGGTAGTTGTAGTTTTACAGATCATTTTACATACTGTTTCTTATTTTCATTTGTAACAGTAAAATCTCTTAACCGAGTGGACTTAACAGTCTTATTGTAAAATCCTTGAGAAAGGTGACATTCTAAAAGAGTGTTCAAAGCCCTCTAACCAGGCCACTCCTAACAAGGTGAAGATCTTAATGGGTTTGAGGTGAATCCCCTAACAGGGTCACATTTAACAAATGTGTATTAAAATCTTTAACAGGATAATATTTTAACCAAGCATACTTGAGAAGGGTATTTTTCATTTGTGGGTGACAATTCCCACAGGGTTTTTTCCCAAATTGGGTTTCCTCGTTAAATCTGGTGTCAAATGTGTTGAATGATTAATGTGCATGCCATTTATTGTTTATGTAAGTTACTATTTAAGTTATTGAAGATATTTGGTGATTTGGTTGTTGTTTTTGTTTATCCTATCGAGTTGAATCAGGGTTAAGTTTTTAAGTTTAAAGAATCATAGTTTTCTGATTCACCCCCCTCTCAGTAATCCAACAGTTGGTATCAGAACTAAGTACTCCAAGAGATAAGTTTAAAAGACTTGAGTTAAATATCTGAAGATGTATAAGAGGGAGGCACCTAAGTTGAATAAGGATAACTTCTCTACATGAAAAAAATGAATGAGGTTGCACCTATCTGGTATTGGAGATTATGTAGTATTTTATGTCACTAATACATTTGAGGTCAATTTTTCACCTTTAATTTTGACCAAGGCCTTTTTTGGCTTGTTAGATTCTTTTTTTTGTTTATGAGCCCGATTTGGTCAAACTATCGACAAAATTTGGATGAGCCCGACTTGGTCGAAAGTTTGACCAATGCGGGCTCATAAACAAAAAAAAGTGAAAACTGAAACTCATTTTTTAGTGCACTCACAGGCGGGAGGAGGGATCAAGCATAGTGCATGAGAAATTTAATTTTCCAGTGCTAGTACCGAAGCGCTCGCAGGCGGGAGGAGGGATCAGTGCTAGTACATCCAAAAAATTTTGGTAAGTAATTTTCTTATGTTTTAGATAGTTGTTTTTTTTTTCTGTAGATTAGGACAAATTATGGATAGACGCAAGGATAATAAAGAAAATCCCAAAACCACTATCTTTCTCCTCCATCATGGCATCCTCATTTTTGACAATGCTACCCACTTCCACTTGGGATTTGAAATTGTAGAGTTTTGATTCACATCCTTTCTAACAATGTTGTCCCATGTCGACTTTGGATCTCCAGTTGCAAGGGTCCAGTTTCTCTACCTATAAACACATTTAAAATCCTCCATAATATGGTCGTTACCTCCTTGTATTGGGTTTTGAGCCTTAAGAAATGAAAGTATGGAAAACACAGGAAGAGCATTAAGATAAATAAAGAAAACATGACTAATCGGTAAAACTCCTGCAAACCCTTACCATAAAAAATAATCATATTTATGAATGAACTCCTTGAATAAGCATGAGATATGGTGCACACCCATTATATGAATAGATCCACAAATGTAGATGCTTTAAATGTGTAGGTATGATCCTACTATCTAGTGCTCCTCTTTCAAATCTCTACTCCTCTTGATGACAAACCCGCTGCTCATTCATGAAACTAATTATCTTATGAAGAAAATTGTTGATGTTGCATAAATGTTCTATTTAGAGAAAAATGATGCTTTTCTTTATTATATTTGACGTTTACATTCTATAACCCGCAACCTCCTTTAAATTTTTTATCTATGCTCATGATTTATTGGTGTTATCTTTAATCATCATAACTATTGCTCTCTTTGTAAGCATGTTGCCTTGAACTAGTTGTTTTCTCAAAGATCACTGCCAAAACTCATTGAAACTCCCTATTCTATTTCAGATCTGATGTTCACAAGATAGAGAATAGAAAAAATGGGGCTTCTAAAGGCTTTAACCCCATTCAAACCATAGTTATCGACTTGAAGTTGAGTCAACTTAACCAAATCTGATCTTATTTTTCCCTCCAACTACAAAAATCAAATTGATTTTTGACTAAGTAACATGATAAACATCTTATTAAAATAATTTTGGGGGTTTCTAAAGAAACCAAGACCTCATTTATCCTTTATTAGTTTTAGCACATTAAAAATTATCCAAATAGAGGTATTTGAATAATTTTCCTTTTTCAATACTTAACTCCTCAATTTTTTCCAATAAGGCCCAGGACCCTATGTGAGGCATTTTTACCTCAAGGGGAAAAACTGGTAACAAAAACCTTAATAAAGTAGATGAAGAGAAAGGTGGAGGTAAAAGAACTAGCATGGCTTAGGTAGTATAATGTTTTGTATTTAATTAGAAGGGAGACTAGAAATCCTAATCTCTACATATGAACAATGAGAATATGGGAGTTGACTAAAATAATGGAGGAAGCTCCTTGTGTGGGGAATTGAGGGGCAATTCCAAGGATTTTGGTCAATCCTAATCAATATTTAGAAAGGTGGAATGTCCTTAATGTTATATAACCATTGAGTGGTGCTTTAATGCTTGCTCTAGTTGCAAGGATGTACTTGTTGCATGAGCATAACGATGAGGTGATTGATCAAGATAATATTTTATTCAACTATTATTTGAAGCACTTGTATATCATTAAAGAAAGTAAGCTAGAATTGGCCATGACATTGAATAATTGGCTAAGATAATGAATGCGAACCTTTCTTTGGATGCTTGTATGGAAAAAAATGTATGTTATGAGGAAACTAAAATAGAATCATTTTAGGTTCCTATAAAGATTATAGATTTAAAATGTATGTATAAAGGCTCGTGAAGATTTTGTAGGGCTTGTGTGAATTTATTTTCCATTTTACATACACAATCATTGTCAATGTTGCAATTAAGGCTTGTGGATGAGTAAATGTATCATGCTTTTGTCTTCCAAATGATGAAGATCCAAGGAACTTAGGAACTATATTACTATATAAACAAGGGTTGCATTGCAAGTATAGTCCCTACCAAGTCCTGCGAAATTGGATAGATGGAACTATTTTAGAAATGTCAAAGTAATTTTCTATATCATGAATTCAAATAGCTATTTAAACATTATCAAAATAGTGAGCACAAAAACATAGTTGCAAATTTGCATGCTGAACAAATAAAATGATAATTTGTTAATGCTTTTGAACAATTTTCACATTGCAATACATTTAGCTTGCAACATAATTATTTTATTTTATATATTTATAGTTCATAAATTAAAATAAAGCATATTAGC
>MU225479.1:782643-806374 GCA_018584345.1 Thuja plicata
ATGCTTTTGAACAATTTTCACATTGCAATACATTTAGCTTGCAACATAATTATTTTATTTTATATATTTATAGTTCATAAATTAAAATAAAGCATATTAGCATAAGTAATTTGAAATTTTGAATCACTTAGAAAAAGAGATCATTAGTCTAAGTGATTCATTTTGTGTCAATTGAATCTCTCTAATTTGGTTTTCTATTTGTATCATTCTTCTTACTACATTATATTTTTTTGTATCTTATAATTTTCACCTAAATTGCTTTCTAAAATGCAATTCAAGTGAAAATTTTGTGAAAACATAGTGAAAACTGCACATGCATCACAATCTTTTCACATTCTACTCATGATCTCCTCGTAAAATTGCTCATAAATCTCTTTCAATTCTGCTCATGCATCTCCTTCACTCTACACATGCATCACATTTTGGATTCTTAAGCGTTGAAGAATGGTTCCTCAGTGAAAAAAAAAACCCTAAAAAATATATATTTAGATAAATGAAAATGGCGATACTAATCTATATTTTAAGGACTGACGAGGTCATATGCTTAACTTGTTGTGTGCTGAATATTTCAAATACCTTTATATCCTATTTCAGAACACAAATGCAACTGCTACATACGTATTTGAGATAAACACGATTGGTTAGTTCACTTGATGTACCTTGTATGCTCTTTCATTACTCATTGCCATGAGATTGTTGTTTTTTGGAACTCACATTAGACCCTAAAATGATAAGGTTTCAAACTGTCACATTTGATTCCCTATGGCCAAAGTGGAAATGGTATCTTTCAAACAATCTTCAACACACCTTATTGCAATTGTGATACCACTGTATGATGTTTCCTTCCTTTGCTATGTCCAACTTATTTCATCATGGCCTACTCATTTGAATACCAATGTATCACTCTTTAAGCTGGTCTAATACCATTTAATCATTGTAAATTTGGAGATAAAAAATTGATTTGTAGCTGCACCTGTAAATCATGTAGAAACATCATTTCTTCAAAACATTGATTCTTCTCTAGAATTTCATTGATAAAAAATAGTTATACATCATAGTGTATGTTGTCCTTTTCTTATCCCGCTACCCTGCTGAGATCCTATTTGAAATGACATGTTTTCCCTTACATTGTGTAGCAAACTGATCTATCTCCATGTTGTAGTTGTGATAATTGCCTTCCATTATATGATGTGATTTTTCCATGATTTCCCTATCTTAACTTGCTATCTTGGAAATTCTCTTGGTCAACATTTGATCACTATATCTCGATGTTTACATGGTGGCATTGTATTTTTTATCATTTAGAAAATAAGCATTCCTTTTTTCCTTAGCTAACATGATAAGGCTATTTGACATACTTTCAGCACCTCTAGTATCACTCTCCATAGTAGATAATGAATTTAGTCCTAGGCTCTTGCATAGATGCCTATCATGGTTATATTTTCATATCCAATGATTTCTATCTTGGAAATGTTCTTGATCGACATTTGATTATTATACTAAAATTGGCCATACTAATTGCATTATGGCTTTATTAAATGATTGTCCTCTGATCACAACAGTCTCTACTTTGATGCAATGGTATAACAAAACTTGTTAATTTCATAAACATTGATAGTTGCATTGATAGTTAATTTTGTTTTCCAGGATTCCATCATCAACATAAAAAGAAATCATTATAAAATTTCTTCTCATACAGTTCATGATGAAAGAAGAATTTTTTAATATACCACATCTTAGTCTTTCTATTCCCAAAGTTTTTGTTCATCATCCAGACTCACTTTCATGTAAGGTTTGAATCATTTTGAAAATCAAATGAAACAGACCAGAGATTTTTATAACACCTCTTTACCGATTTTGTTGTGTCTCATCCACTTAATCGAGACTCAGTTACTAGTTTGAGAACAAGTTAGCTTATAAATAAAAGCTCAAATGCTTTCCCTGCTCCATTATTCTCAAAGAAGGGATACCTGAAATATTTATAAAAATTGGCCTAGAAGTTTTTTCAATGTCCTCAAACATGATTGAGATGGCTTTGCTTTCTCAAGCAAATATAATGAGACAAAAACAAAGTCGTGAGATTTTCAGCAAATGATCTCAATAGAAACTGAATTGAAAACATAAAACACTAGCCATATGCATCTTAAGGTTCTAACCTCTACGCATATTGTCCTCTTTCTGATCCTCTGTATCACAAAAATGCTTCTAGAACATTATGAGTTGTCAATCATACTTTAGACTTTCTCAAATAATAAAAAGAATTGTAAGTCATGTGCCTTCTGTGAAAGAGGTCTTGATTTCCACAAAAAAGATAAAATCAGACACCAAATCTTGGGTTGATATTTTATGTTAGCTCAATTTGCAATTAAAGGAGTTGTTAATACATTTTGAGAAAGGAAAAAATGATAACAAATGATCCAGTCTAAATAATATATGAGACTAAGAAATTATAATCATGAGATATGAAAATAAGCTCCAACAATGATTGATGTTGTGACAGAGTGGTCACGTTGCCTACAAGGTTTTTTATGCATCATTTTGGGGCACATTTTCTGCCATTACCGCACCCAGTTTTTTCTCAAACCACTTAACAAAAGTTTTTATTAACACTAATCATATGTCTACAAATAGATGTTATAGATGAGACAACATAAGTCAGATATAAAGGAGAAATGTTGGACTTGGGGGCAAATTGAGGGCCAAGTAATATTTACACAGTAGAAAACTAGATACAAAACATATATAAACAAGTACCATGTTGAATTATCAATGATTCTCAACCCATGTAGTGATCATCACTCATCACTCCTTTCAGAATTTTTGTCAACCAGATGGTTGTTTCTTTTGGGGATACTTTACCATGTCTAAAAGGCCTCAGAACTATGCCAAGTTCTTCTAGTCTTTCTTGTTGGAGTAATTGTGCACTAAGCTCTAGCAAGCCTTCAAGAGATTCTGCTCTTTGTTGATATGATTTAAGATCTATTCCTCCCCTTAATTGTTGTTGAGAATAATCAGAATCTCTACTGGAGGTTGAAGTTGTCTTAAGGTGCTAATCTAAAATATGATGGCCAGTAACAGTAGTTCCCATGGGGACTGACAGGACATCTAGATCATTATTGTCTGCATCTAAAAAATAATTCACATTTGTTCTTCCTTGCACCAAGTTTCCCACAGTTCTTGTCTCTGACTCAGCTTGATTTGTTCTGATTCAAAAAGTACTATGTCTAATTACATGGATAACATCATTGAAGGCTGGTTTTACATAAACTGAAGCATGAGCTTTTACATTGACCTAGATTGTGCACTTCTCCTGTGTTCTATCAAAGCCTAGAAATACAATCTATTTGACAATGAACTTCCTTGTGATTTTATAGCCAAACTTATAATCTTTCCTTTTCTTATATGTCATTTTTCTCTTTTATATGTTTAGCTTCTTTCTTTTAATATAGAAAAACTCAAACTTCTGAAAAAATCTTGTAATCAAACTATTAAAAGAATTTATTTTTAATGTAACTACCTTTGGGCATATAATCTTCCAAAACAACACTAAAACCTTGCATCCAAAGGTCTTTTTTTTACCATACTTTTGTGTTGGTACTTCACTATTAGTGGTTGGTTACAAGCAATATTAAACTCATGAAAAATGGTGTGCTCTAAGAGGGTCCTTAAGGCCTTAAACTAAAAGTAGTGTTGTAGTTAAATGCGATTTGTTTGAAAGCTAATTAGTCAGTCCATATTATTTCTATGCAATAAATAATATGGATTGTTGCATAGAAATAATATGGATGGTTATGAAATAATACATAAAGATGACAACAAAATATAACACAACACTAGCTTTTATAGCAATCATGCAAAGAGAATACAATGTGATTATGATGACCACAATAGATGAAGACCATGCCTAAACCACTTCCAAAGACTTGAGTGTCCCTTAATCATCATCATTGAAAAAGTATGAGTAATTTGGAACTCTAATGAAGTTATCTCTGCTATATAGTAATATTTTATCAATTGGAATAATCTTATAATATTTTATTATTTTTTATTATATACAAGATACTACTAATGCTTGTATGTTTACATTTTGTATATTTATAGCTTGAATAATTATCTGTGAAGAAAGTCCACACCTGGCAATATGAACCCAGAACAAAATAACAAGACAATTGCTAGATTATGGTCTCAGTTCCAAAGAAAAGTTGATAAATGTAGTTGTCCTTGCAAAAAGTATAAGGGCTTAAAGAATCAAAGAATTCTAATCACAACAACCCAGAATCATTGTAGTCAAATCCTATCACAAAACTTGGGTGTAACAAAGAAAATGATGTGCATCACAGCGGTGGAGGTATTAATTTTCTATTGGAAATAAATTGCGTAATTATTAATAGAATTTAACATCTTTAATTTCAATTGGTGGTTTAACTTTTTTTTGAATATTTTAGAGCATGTTGAACATGTTGAGGTGGTGGCAGATCAAAATCTTATTGTACATGATGTGGCATTGTCAAGTAAAGAAAAATGCATATTATGTTCTACTGGTTAATGAAATATATGTAACAGTACAAAAAAGTAAATGAATTTAATCCATTTACTTGTTATTGCAGTAGAGCCCCCTTTAGTGCAGCAGCCTTGTGCTCCTCAAAACATGAGGAAGCATCATAATTTGAGATCACGACAAGGTATTGAGGAATATATTGATGCTCCTGGAAGCCTTTTCCTTAGAAAGTTAAGAAAAAACCAAAAAATAAATGATTTCTTAAAAATGCTCTTTGATAAAACTTGTTTGATTAACTTTGTTGGATAATGAAAGAATGGTGTTTTAAGTAATTATCTATGAATGTTACATATTAATATTGAATTTTATGTCATGTTAATTAATATTGTTATGTGTTAATGAATTCTTGATTAGTGTTACGTATTAATGAATGTTATATCATATTAATGAATGTTATGTGATTGTATTGATTGAATGTTATAGTTCATAAATAGATGAATGAAGTGTGTAATTAGATGTTAATGGGGAATTTAGATTGATGTTAGGGGGAGGGGGGTGAGGCCAGATGATCTTCCACCTTCACGTGGTTGGCCTTGTTAAGTAGAGAATATTAAAGTATTTTTGAAACCAAGTGAAGCTCAAACTAACATACCTTCATTATTTAATCATTTTCATTCATTCTAGGTCTTTGCTCATAAGTGCATTTTGAATGTGTCATTTTCAGGCAAATATCAAATAAAAAAATTGAAGGGCCAATAGTCAACTTGTCTGGCATGATTCGGCTTCATTTTGTGTAAGTATTCTCTTCTTGAATGCGTCAACCTCTCTTGGCCTAATCTGGATTATTTCATTGGTTTATGTTTTTGAGTAGGTGAAGTGTTAAATCAATTCCTTTGGACTCCCATTTCCTCACATAGAGTAGTAATATATGTTAACAATATGTAATTTGCACGTAGCATTCATAAACAATCCACCTAGCTTGTCAATAATTCCACATGTCATGTACATGGGAGATGTGGCTGATGATGGCTTTGCCATGGCCATTTAAAAATTATTGTGTTTGTAGAAAATTGCAAATTGAAAGTTGTGAATAGATTTATATGGCTTAAGTATGCAAAATTAACAATCATTATCATTATTTACAAGTATACAATTATGAATATAATCCATCATGAGTGTTTTCATCTAATGCTAGATCCTGTGTGATTGTTTGAGCTCCTTCAACAAAGTAGTGTAGGAAATCTCAATACTTCTAGGCAAGCTAGATATCACCTTGATGCTCTCTCTTCTACTACCAATTACAAATAAGGAAACAAAGGTTTGTTTGTTATGTATTTTTAATGTAGTTACTTATTTTGTAACTTATTAAATCAAAGATTCATCAACACTATTTGTCACCTTACTTCTATGCAAATTGAGTGTGATTTCATGATGTGTGTAGTTATATTTGTAACATAAAATGTTCATGTTTTGTAATTATGCTTAGTATGGTAATTGGTCTTGAACAAATTGAGTTTCCTCAGTATAAATAGGAAATGAATCAACTGTACTACTTGTTTTTGGATTCTTTGCAACAACGTCATCTAATGATTCAAGAAAGGATGCAACAGTGAAATTATCTACACATCAATTTCATCCATAAATATAGGAAATGTCATTTTGAATAAAATAGACATTGGCATCAATATTTACTCCCAGAATGATACATGAAAGTACTACAAATTTACAATATTGTCTTTGTATGCACTTAGTATGTATCGAGCACTCTCAAATGAAAAATCAAAATAAAGAAATATTAAGACGGAAAATAATTGTAACAACTTACATTTTTGAGGATCAATCCCAAACTGTGACAAAAAGGGACATTACACAGGACTATTATTTTCTTCTCATATCACAACTAATGAGAGTCTATTGATTCTTTGTTCTACATATTTTTGATGAAATAGAGGGGAGGTGAAGGCCTGTTGAGCCAAGTGTATGCCAATGCAATGCAAAATCTTGTCAATGATGAGATAAAGTATGTATATTATTCTCATTATTTTTTGTTGTTTTCATGATATTCTAGTGATAATGATTGGGTGGTCCTTTCTGATTGTTATTCCATTTGAAGATTTGTTATAAGATGGTCGTTGAAATCTCCTTGCTGACAAATGGAATAAGATTTTAGATATTTGCAATATTTCCTTTAAACAAATGACAGATAACATGCACAATATCAATCTCCTATTATAAAACCAAACTAACCAATAATAACAACCAAGTACAAAACCATATTAGAAAGCTACCCAATCCTACCCTAATCACTCAAGTTAACTTATAGATGTACTTTGGTATTATAACTTTCAGGGAAGTCAACTTATGGATCTAATTTGGTATTATAATATCAAACCATTCCATGAAAGTCTAAATAGATGGCAGATAACATGCACACAAGCATAAATCCCTCAAACAAATCTTGCTAATTAAGTTGAATCACATGGTGCAAGTATGGGTGACTATAACTTAAAGCTACCCAAGTAGATACAAATGACAAACTTTAAATAATAAAAGAGTAGTTAGCACCTTTCTAGTTCCAACAACTATCACAGGTTGTTTAGTCTAGTGGGGCCCCCTAGGGAATGAGATTTGACACTTCCCTCCTTTGTACGACAGTCTAAATCTTAATGTTTGCATGCCTACCTTTCCCATCTATTGTTTGATATTCTCATTCTTTTTTTTTTTTTCATGATATTCTAGTGATAATGATTGGGTGGTCCTTTCTGATTGTTGTTCCATTTGAATATTTGTTATAAGCTGGTCGTTGAAATCTCCTTGCTGACAAATGGAATGAGATTTTAGTTATGTGCAATTTGATTATGGTATGTGCCGCTGGATCTACATTTGAAGTAACAATAGATGGGAAAGGTGGGCATGCAACATTTCCACACATGAATACAAACCTAATTGTTGTTGCATCATTTATAGTTTTGAGTTTATAGGAGATTAGTTCTCAAGAAACAGATCCCCTTCATAGCCAGGTAATACTAATTCAAGTATAACTGAGCATAACATTGACATTTGATAAATAACTTAAATGCCCCTTACATTTTTAGTGTAAATGAGTAGTTTGTCACGGTGAATTTTTTTTGGTGTAATTTATTATCTAGTATAACTGTAAGTTTGTTTTAGTAGTATTTGTTGTTGAAGCATAGTTTTGGCTTGTACTTGTACATAGTACTTTTAGACTGTTACATTTTGGTGGTATTCATCTAATGATTTAAATATCCTCAAGTAAATAAATATCCAGAACTTAGGAAAATGAATTTATTCTTTGGTGTGATTAAGATATTTTCAATCTTTATTTGGAATATAAACCCGCCTTCATCAACAACACATTATTAGTTGGTATTAAAGCCATGTTTCAATATTTAATTGTCCAAATTATAGTCTTTAGGATGCTTTGAAGCTCAGTTTGAACACGAGTCTTCCTCTGTACCACTTTGAGTCATTGAGACCGAAATAGCAGTTATCTTTACTCCCGGAATAGAATTTGTTGATTCATTACATGTTTCTACTGAGGAAACAAGGCAAGAAAAAAAATTCCAAATACTATATATCTCCAAAAACCAAGAACACCAAACAATAAGCCATCAAATGTATGCATAAAAATTAAACCCTACACACCCCCTTATTTTCCTTCTCTTTGCAAGCATGCCCACCATTGGTTTGTACACATGTACAATGCCAATTACTCCCCTTAAGCCTCCTTATGCTTGCTAGTAGTTTGTAGAGTCTTCCAATGATGGGAGTTGGATTCCATTATTGAACCCCCTAAAATGTTTGGTCATGTGAATAGAACTGCTATAGAACACTGCCATTTCTCTTTTCAAAGCTTCAAACTCCTTGTTATTTTCCTTTTGTTGCATTATGGAGGGTGTGGAATCTTCTCTTTCAACATGTTTTTCCATTAGACTCTTCATCACTCAGGTCAATTCTGTGTCCTTCGCTATTTCCATGTCTTCAAATTGGTTAGGTATGAATAGCATTTTTAAGCAAGCAAAGACACAAATTTGCAACAAAATCTCCCCTTGTTGCTAAAATCTAATCCTCTTTCTCCAAAAACACCTCACACATATATTTAAATGCACCTTAGAATCACCAATCAGAGATTTTCTTTTACTCCTGCCAACCTGATTGAGAACCTTGTCCCTTTATCTTTTACTTCTATGAACCCAATTGCAACTCACCATACCTGTCCTCACTTAAAAAAACCTTCACAGAAATAGGATAACCAAAGAAAGAATGTCATTGAAGCATCACTAACGTAGCATACTTGCAATGTGATCTCACCATGCTAATAAGGCCTCTTTCATGTGTGATCATAATTCTATCATTACTATTTTCTGCTTCCAATTGTGAATTGTGAATGGTCCAAGCAGATTTTTCTATTAGGTGTGCTGCTTTGACAACATTTGGTTAGATGATTGAGGCATACCCTGGAAAACTTTATCTTTGCATTAAATATTTATTGGTACCAGTATTATAACTTTCATAGGGCAACGCGTGGATCATTGTGAATGGTGCTATTATATTCTTTTATCAGATGTGGTGCTTCAATAATTGATTTATCTTGGATTTTCCAAACCACATTTTCAAATCAGATTCGACTTGGACAAATTCATGGCAATTTTTTTTCTGAAAATGTTTGTCTTACAAAAAGGTTTCAAAGGCAAAAACATTTTTAAAAAATATTCTCCATAACCCATGAAATGAATCATGATCACTGAACATTTTTTAATATCTAATGCATGTTATCATCATATGCAATTCAAATTAGCTTTGATCATCTAAATTCTAGACATGGTTGCAATTCTGCTTTATAAAGGTGCCATGCAGTTAGTTTTTCAAGGATGAAGGGTTGTGACTGTCTTGAAAGGTTGTAATAATGAAATGTTGTGACTCCCTTCACAAAGATATAAATAGGAGGGGGAGTCATTTTTTGAAGGCATGGAAGAAGGCATCGTCATAAGGAAGGTAACCATAGTAAGTTTTGTTCCAAGATATAAGACAGTTGTGATCTACATAAAGGGAGCATAGAAATTAAGGAAGGATTAATGGAAGAAGGATCAATATGGAGTGGGATTGGAAACTTATCTCTTATTTTAATCCATAAGGATCAATATTTAATAAGAAGAGATAAAGTATTTCAACAAATCCGAATAAGCAATAGATATCTGAATATATAACAAAATACATAGTCATATATATTAATGCAAATTAACACCCGAAGATAAATATCTAGACTAATCACTAATCGAGATGCCATTGGTGATTACTTTGGATATTTATCTTCAGGTGTTTTTTTTTAACATTCCATATTGGTCAAAATTTCAACGCACTTTGGTCAAAACCCTCACCAAGACTAGTCTACATATTGACCATTCTATGTTGAAATTTAGCATCGTGGGTTTGGCATCTTGGTCGGATGGGCCAAACATTTTGACCGACATTGGTTGAAGGTTCGACACATAAACTTGGCAATTGAAAAAGTCAATTTTGACCAAGATTGGCGTAGAACATTTGACCTTAACAACGATGTGTCAAAATTTTGACTAGAAAAATAGCCAAAAGACCATTTGTCAATCATTCCACCAATCTTGGTAGAACATTTGACCAATTGTTTGTAAAAAATATGTACCAATTCTACTAGTGTGTTGACAATGAGTATACACCACCGCCATTTGGTCCTTTGACAGTTGAGAAGATAAGAGAAAAACAAGACCACACACAAGCAATGATTGAGATATCATCTACTCTCACCAATATGTTGTTCAATGACATTATAGGATGTGATTCAACAAAGAATATGTGGGATAGGATTAAATTGATACATGGTGGAGATTGACATGTTATGAAGGCAAAATTTGGAAGCTTAAGAGGGAAATTTGATTCTATGAGAATGAAAGAAGGTGAAAATGTTACATTATACAACACTAGACTAAAGGAAGCTTTAAATGCTATCAGAGGTGTTGGAGGACAAATTACTGAAGAATATGTGATAATAAATTTTTTGAGGACATTGGTACCTATGTATGGCATCCAAGTGTCTACAATACAAGAACTAAGATCTATTCCTAAGTGTTTAAATGATGGAAAGGTGTGTACTGCGAGGGGAGGGGTGAATCAGTACCTTTAAAAAAATTTCAAACAAATCTTTGTAATCACAAACTGTAATAACCAACTGTGTAGATTGTTTTCGCCATACATGTAATGTAATTGCTGAAATGTAAATGCGGGTAATCAAAACAATAAAACATTCATGACACTTAAGTACACATAACACATGTATTTCGGTATCCCAGAAAATCCATGTTAGAAGGTAAAAATTGTGGTGGCGATGAGACCCACAAAGCTTCACTCTTGCAGTAATAAAGTAGCTTGTTAGAGCTTACAAAGATTCATCACTTCTAGTGACCTTACCCTGTTAGGAGTAACAATAATATTGATTAGATCTACCTCGTGTGAGCATTTTGCAACATAATGTATGTGTGCACTCTGTTAAGATATTTAGGCAAAGACAATTAAGTCTACTCTGTTAAGAGATTTTGGGTCTATTAGACAATTGTTAGAGAGTAATAGAATTGTGATCTGAACAAATACAATCTGAATATTGTGGATAACAGATACTTTAATTAAAATAAACTTATCACATTTTTGTGACTGAAAATACCTTATGTACTATTCGGTAGCCTTATCTCTATTCTAAAAACTGATTATTTCAATGAAATCCTTTTGTAAAAACCCTTGTCTTCTCTTCTGATGTCCTTAGTGCGGCGGCTACTTGATCATAATTTGATCATCATACTTGTAAAAGTGACATCTTATCCTTACATATATCAAACCTCTTGACCTAATTAGGGTTTTACAATATCTTAGAAAACCTAAGATCAATGGTCTAAAAAATTTACCTTGATCATCTATACATATGAAAGATAGACAATTAATGAGTGCATGTGTAATTAATGTCCTCCTCGATCATTGTAAACCGTTATCCAACTTGGCAAAAAGTTGTTACCTAGATTGATGTGACATTTCAAAATTTTATGCAACTATTGGTTTACTTGGTAAATACTATCTCTCAGTGCTCAGTAAGTATGTTACTCAGTGATCACTGTACTCGGTTAACTCTGCACTCGGTGATCATTACCGACTGATCTATCTTTGACTCTGTTACCGACTGGCAATTTGTATACTTGAATACTAATGAAAACCTTTAAACTCATATGGAGTAACATTCTCCCCCTTTGGCATTGTTATCAAAAACTTATATATGTAGTATACACAGTACCTTATACATAGTAACTCAGTGACTCCCCCTTTGTACATGCTCTCGTTAAGCATAGACATAGTATATATATGTTTCCCCTTTTTTTTGAAATTAATGACAAAAATAAATAACTTACAACTTGTCAAAAAATTTGGTATGGGTCTTCTGAATATTTTCCATGAGTTTCTCTCATTCCTCTTTTAAGTGCTCGAGAGTCAATTGTTCCAAGTTCAGTGTAGCATTCATGTCATAGATACTTTTGGTTACTGATACCTCAGGGGTGGCAACCAAAGATTTTTCCTCTGTCACATGCTTCTGCATCATTGTTAAATGTGGTAGTAACATGACCTGAAGCTTGGTTACTTGATCTCTTTATTGTTCTTTTCCTTCTTCAATTCTAGTCTCAACTATTGTGTGTGAATAACCTTGGAATAATGCAATTGAAATGCATGTTTCTCGGTTGTGAGACAATTTTCACTATCTTTTAGATCATCATATAATTTCTTTATATTTTCACTAAGCTTGGTAGTGAAGTGATCTAGTGTGCATAGCTTTTGCATAATTTTAATGGCTTGAGTAATAACAATTTCTAATGATGTTACAGATTCTGAGAGAGTTACCTTGTTAACTGTCACTGCTTGGCTAATATTTTCAGTAGGCTTGTACTGAATCTTTTGTTCTTCTCTTTGTTCTAACTACTGCTCAACATCAACATCAAGACCATTTATTGCCTTGGTGAGAAGTTCAAGTTGATCAATGATGGGGGTAGATTCATCAATGTGTGAATCGGGGACAACTTGCAGTAAGATCTCCTTAGCTGCTTCTAACACTTGTGCATTCTTGTGTTCTAGCCTCAGCTTGTCTTGAGCTTCTTTTTGGGTGCAAAGCTCTCCATATTTTATTAGTATTTCAGGATCAAGTGTCATCGGGTCACATTCAAGGATGTCAATGACCTCATCAAGTGTAACTGGAACCTTGTTCCCTTTATTATTTTTCTTCTTCTTCTTCTTCTTCTCATGGACATTGGATGTAGGAGATTGTGTCAATAAAATTTGAGCCTTGTGCTCAGTATTTGGCTTTGGTGGCTCAGTTAGTGTGATGACTTATTTTGGTGGCTCGGTTACTAACCTTGTGTTGGTAGTAGAAGTGTCTATCATTGTCTCTGTGTTTCCTTCAGTCTTATTTGTTACATCAGTGGTGTCTTTTGGTGCATCACCCTATGTAGTAGCTCCACTATGCTTGGTTTCCTTACCAGTTTCATCACCCTTGTCATCTTGTATCTATGACCTGCTTGGGTGTAACCTTTGATGCTTCATTTTCAATATCAATAGCTTGGACTAGTATGGGAAGATTACCTATAACCATAGCTCAGGCGACCTTGGTTTTATCTTGTCCTTCGAGGTTCTCGGTAGCTCTGGCTATTACTTCATCTTCCTTTTCTTTGTCATCCGGGTCACCTTCGGTGATATCATCTATTATGATTTTTTCATGTCCAAAATTTGTTAGTAGCTCAGGAATATTGTCCAATTCATTATCAACAATTGCATCTTCAACATTAGTTGTCTTGATACTCAGTCAATGTCCCTCGGTATCGACTATGGATGCAATTTCTTGTGTTTTCTCGGTTGGACATAACAAATTTTTCCAAATCATAGTACTTTCTTCATCAACTTCTTTCAATTTTTCTTGAAGTATATTGAGTGCTCTGGATTTCTTTGGAAATTGTTTTGCATACTGTTGCATTATGTCATCAATCTGTTCAATTGTGCAATCAGCCTTAAGCATAGTGAGTGCTACCTCTCTCATTTGTTTCTCTGTTGTCAATGCATAAGTCCATCTAGCTGATACTTTTTCATATAGTTCTTGTGGTATGTATGTAGCAAATTCTACATGAACTTTTCTAAAAGTAATCATCATACCTATTATTGCATCTTCCAATTTATACTGATTCTCGGTTGTTAAGTTTTCATAAGCTCGTAGCTTCAGATGTCCTAACCTTCTGGTTGACCTTATGGCTTCTACTACTTCATTAATAGTTTGTGGTACATTATTCTTTACAACCTTAAATTGATCAATTTTATGATTAGAATCATCCTTGTCATATTTTTCTCTAACCTACCTTTTCCTTTGTCTCGGTGTTGGGGTCTCGGTGGTAGCCTTAGACTTCCTCATTTGATAAGTATATTTTGGTGAGGGTATAGTTATTTTAGGAACTCTTTTCTTCAAAGTTGGTGATTGTATTGTCACCGATCTTGTTTTTGTCCTTGGTGGAGTCTCAGCCTTTGTGCCTTTTCCCTTCTTGGCCTTAGGTGTCTCTTCTTGTATTTCAGGTGTAGGTTCATCTGATTCAGTGCTCTCTATATCTTTTTCTTCTCCTTCATTGATTGTAGGCTGCTCCTCGGTGTCATCAATTGATCTATCAAGTTCTTCATCAATGATAGCAAATTTTCTTTTCAATGTCTTGAAAATTTTGGTCTTCTTTCTTCCCATCTTCTCTACTTAAAGTCCAATCTGTATTCTTTTCTTAGCTTCATCATATGTGCCAAATCTCATGGAATATTTATCAAGAGGTTCATTAAGTAATTTCTCTATAGCCTTAGAAGCTAAATCTATGTCAATTTCATAATCCATAGGAGGTATCCATGCTATCCTAGGCTGTACTACATTGATGAGAGTTGTGTCAGTTTCAACTACAAAATAGATATCTTCTTTATAATTCTCTACCAACTGGATTGGTATTCTTGTTCTTTTCTCCATTCTATCTTTGAACTTCATAAAATAATCATTCATAATAGGTTCAAAGTTTTCTCCTAGACTCTTAAAGAGTACACCGACTTGCACAGTGATTGGTCGGTTAGTCTCCCAAGTTACATTATCGATGGAGGGAAATAAATTTTGTAGTTAGAAAATTGTACACATCATTAGAGAACCAAACTTACATGTATTAGATCTTGTTGATCTGATTGTCCTCATGTTTTCTTCCATTTGTCTTTGCAATAACTTGGCTAGGTTGAGTTGCAAACCCTTCTTCACAATTTTGTATATCGACTGCTCCACATGTGACACTATTAGGTCTGCTCAATTGAAATATTTTGTATCCAATAACATAGGAACCAAATCTTAATTCAAGATCACTGATGATGTTGATCCTTAGACCTCTACCATCCCACCCGGCTCCTGTTATCTTCTTGATTTTTGCTTTGGTGGTGTAGGAGCACCAAGGAAAACTCCCAATAATTAGTCAATTTTCGCTTGTAACTAACTCTGGCCAAGTGAGTAATTTTTATTTTGACCTTATAAGGTCTTGCAATTTGTGTGACTAGATGGATTGGTAGTTAGTACTAAATCCAATATAGTTTAGGTTAGTTTGATTTCTAAGTTGTTAATTTTTAGGATATGCCTAAAATGGGAAATGTGGTCTAAATTTGTCCTAGACCTAAGCCAAGTGTGAAATATTCCTAAAAATGCCTTAATGATCTTAATCCATCAATTTATATGGGTTATAGGTCCTAAAAGTTAGTTGGGATCCTAAATGGAAAAGATGCTCAAAAGTTGTCATGGCAACATTTGCAACTTTTTGCAAATGTTGCATGCAACTCGACAAATTTGGATTCCCTTCATTCTAGGATTGGGAAATCAATGTTGAAGGACTAAAAACATGGGATAGGCATCTTAAGATACTATGTGGCTCATTTCCCAAGGAAAAGGATATGGTAAGCAAGTTTTTGAGGTGAATGAAAGCAGTGTGTTCTGGTTTGACAGTACAGTCGACTTGTTTTTATGTTAACGATGTGTTAATGGATTGAAAAGATGGAAATAGTGTTGGATCCATGAAGTAGAAGTAGATAAAATAACTTTTCATTTAGTGAGCAAGTAGATTAGAGTTTATTTGATAGTCTTAGGAAATTGTTTAGGATTTAGATTGTTTACTGGTCCAGTTTAGGTAGATTTTGTTTTCATGGCTCCCCCATAGAATCCAAGCATGGGAAACTAAAAAGGGTGGATGAATATGTTAGGGGACCCTCTGTATAGTTTATATATTCAATTAGGAGTCCTGGAGAACTGAGTTTCTATTTTTGGAGCCATTCCCTAGGTGAGTTATGACTGTCTGGTTAGGTGTATGGAAGAGAGAGAGTTGAATGCAGAAGAAAGGGTGTGTGTGAAAGGTCTAAACCAAGTGTAGTTTTAGAGTCATTAGGGTCCTATAGATCCCTAATTGAGAGCTAAAATATTGAACAATCCATTTGTATAGATTTATAGATAGAAATCAGTCAACTGCATTTTAGGAACCCAAAAAGCCCTATTAGCCCTACATTTCAGGACACTGGTGTATGGATGACTTGAGAACCCTAGACCTTGAAAATATTTTAGGTCTTCCAAAAGGGTATCAGGATCCTAGGTTATTTTTTGGGGTTGTTTGTAAGAATTGGGAAGAAATCTAGAAAAACCCTTTGGATAGGGCTAATTGGTCAATTAGGCCTAATAGGGTCCTATAGGGAGTGAATTTGGAACTCGATTGAATTGGGATTGAAAACCTATTCTATTGGAGTCAAAAGGATGTAGAATGAGTGTTAAAATGGTAGACATGACCCTTGTGGCATTTTTGAAGTTCAAATGGAGGATTTATGCCTAGAATTCTTCAAGCAAGAGTGAAGCATTGAGACAAAACTAGTGATAGTTGTCTTTCAAGGTGAAGCACAAAAAACATAACTCACTATGTTGAGTTAGTGAAGTCCTAGGCCATTGGAGAAAAGAATTGGAAGATCCTAGTGTTGATTTTAGGATCCTAAGGAGACTAGGACAAGTGGAGACCTAGTGGAGTTTGTGCAAGTACACCTTGGAACACTTCCATCAGATTGGTATCATAGCTTGTTTGATCAGGTTTGTGGTTAATTTTCCAACCAGAAGAGTCAGTAGGAGAATCCAAAATGGTGACCAATGTAGAGTTGGATAAAAAGGTAGATGATCAAGAAGTCAATAATAGAATACTCTGAGATAGATTGGCTCAGCTAGAGCAGAAGGTAGATGAAGTTGATGTGAAAGCAGATGAAGTGAATGATAAGATTGAAGGGAAAGGCAAGGAGATTGTCATAGATGATGAAGTACCCGAAGCTGACCTGATCCTTAATGAGGAGCCATTCTTGAAAGATTTAAAGGCTATGAGTGGTAAAGCACTAGAAGGAGTTCCTATCTTTACTAGAAACATTGAACCAAAGATAGTCCTAGACTGGATAGAAGGACTAGAGAACCATTTTGAGTGTGATGGCATCACTGAGGCTCGAAAGGTGAAAGTTGCTAAAGCCAGACTAAGAGGGTCTACACTCACTTCGTGGAAATTCATCCAAGATGAGAGGGAGAAAGAAGGAAAGAAGCCCATTTCCACATGGAGAGCCATGGTTGCAAAAATTGGAGATGCTTATATCCCCAAGGATTATGAAATCCAACTACATAAAAGAAGACAAGGATTAAGACGGAAGGACCTAGATGTAAACTCCTATAATGAATATTTTCAGAGACTTTCCATGAGATCTAGAGTTTTATAGGATGAGAAGGTTAAGGTATCAAGCTACCTTAATGGCCTTAAGTGGACCATAAAAGATGAGATGAGTCTCTTGACTCCAGACACCATTCAGAAGTGCCACCAAATTGCGATAAAAGTTGAAGAGAAGTTGTGAAAGAAACAAGACTCTAGCACTACCAGAGGAAGAGGTAAAGGAAGAGACACTAGAGGACAGAGAGGTGGATATGGTGGAAGGAGCTTAGAACCAAAGAGTCAAGGAGAGACTAAATTTTTTGAACAACAAGAAGGAAACTCTAATAGAGGGAGTTCAAATAGAGGAAGGAACTCTAGTAGCAGAGGAAGAAACAATAACCAAGGTAGGGGTAACTACTTTGCTAACATGAAGTATTACCACTTTAATCAGATGGGACATCCTACATATAGATGTCGAGGGAAGGGTACTACTTCTCAAGGAAGTGATAAAAGGGTGAATTATGTCCAAGAAGAGGCTAGTGGTGAAAGAAAATTCCCTGAGGTTCCCTTAGAGTCAGAGGAAGGTGAGAATTTAATGATGAGAAGAACTTTGATTAAGGAACCAGTGAAAGAAGAACCTAGTCAAAGGAGATCACTATTTAGATTGAAATGCAAAATGATGGGGAAAGTGTGTAGATTCATCATAGACTCAGGGTCTATTGACAATATAGTGTCAGAGGAGGCAGTCAGCAAGCTGAAAATGAAAAGGATACCCCACACCAATCCTTATAAAGTCACCTGGCTAAACAAAAAACAACATTTCCTTGTCAATGAACAAGCTTGGGTGGAGTTTTCAATTGGAAGGTATAAGGACACAATACTATGTGATGTGCTACCTATGGATGCATGTCACCTACTCCTAGGTAGACCATGGAAATTTCACTGGCAGGCCATGCATGATGGAGCAAATAACTCGCATTCTTTCAAGAAGGACAATGATACATTCAAAATATAGTCACTATTGGAGGATGAAGAAATCAAATTATTTGGCCCCAATGTTCTCATGGTTAGTGAGAAAGAGTTCTTAGAAGCCTTAGAAGAAGGATAAGGAGTTGTTTTTTCACTTGTGTTGAAGCCAAAAGAAGAAATTGGAGACAAGACAGTCAAGAAGATAGAGTTTCCAAAGGAAGTGCAAGAGATGCTGCAAGAGTATGAAGGTATTGTTAGTGATGAACAACCATCACCCCTACCCACTAAGAGGAATGTAAGCCACCAAATATACTTCATTCCAGGAGCTACCCTTCCCAATAAGGTTGCATATAAAATGACTCCTCAACAAAATGAGGAAATAGCTAGACAGATTCAAGAACTCCTAAGCCAAGGTCTGATTAGGAAAAGTATTAGCCCTTGTGTCGTACCCACTATCTTAGCCCCTAAAAAGGGAGGAACATGGAGGCTATGTACTAACTCTAGAGAAATAAATGGAATAACCATTAGGTATAGGTTCCCAATCCCTAGGATAGAAGACCTAATAGAGTGTCTAGGTGAAGCCAAAATTTTCACAAAGATTGACTTAAGGAGTGGATACCATCAAATTAGAGTTAATGAGGGAGATGAATGGAAAACAGCCTTCAAGACCACATAAGGACTGTATGAGTGGCTTATCATGCTGTTTGGGTTATCCAATGCCCCCTCCACATTCATGAGACTCATGAATGAAGTCCTAAAAGACCACATAGGCAAATTTGTGGTAGTATACTTGGATGATATACTCATCTATAGTAAGACAAGAGAAGAACACCTCAGACATTTGCAAATAATCTTCAAGAAGCCACATGAAGAGAAGTTGATGATCAACTTGGAGAAATGTGAGTTCATGAAACAAGAGCTAGTGTACCTTGGGTTTGTACTATCTCAAGGCAATTTAAAAATGGATCCTAGCAAGGTGGAAGCCATCATCAATTGGCCTAGTCCAAGGACAACCACTGAGGTAAGAAGTTTTCATGGCTTAGCATAGTACTATAGAAATTTTATAAATCAATTCAGTGCAATTTGTGCTCCTATGCTTGATACTATCAAGGGTGGGATGAAAACTAAATTTTTATGGAATGAACAAGCTAACCATGGGTTTGAGTTGTTAAAGAAGAAGAATTCTACCCAACCAATCTTGATTTTGCCAAGATTTGAGAAGCTATTCACAGTGGAATGTGATTCCAACAATGTAGCCATTGGTGTAGTCTTGCGTCAAGAGGGAAGACCAGTAACCTTTCACTCTGAGAAACTAAGTGAAGAAAAGAAGAAATACTCCTCTTATGACCTAGAGATGTATACTCTGGTCCAATCTTTGAGGAAGTGGAGGCACTACTTGCTTCCAAAGGAACCAAGCACTGAGTTTCTTGAACTGACAAGATAAGCTCAGCCACAATCATATGAAGTGGGTTGAATACCTGCAAGCATACACCTTCAACATCAAGCACAAGAAGGGATTGCATAATAAAGTAGTATATGCCTTAAGTAGAAGAGCCCTGACAGTACAAGATATACACTTGCAGAGCATGGGAATAGAGAGCTTCAAAGATCTATATGCAGAAGATGGAGATTTTGCAAACATCTACAGGTTATGTCAAGAATACAAGAACCACTTTCATAGTCAATTCTCTTAATATACTTTGCAGAGTGATCTTTTGTTTAAAGGAAGTCAATTGTGTATCCCTAGAGGGTCCATAAGAGAAAATTTTATTCAAGAGAAGCACAATGGTGCACTGAGTGGACACTTTGGTGTCAATAAGACCTAAGAATTAGTTCAAAGGTTTTATTTTTGGCCCAAGATGAATTTGGGTGTTAATAAATATGTAGAAAATTGTGTTATCAATCAAAAGGAAAAAGGTACATCTTCAAATTTGGGCCTATACCAACCTCTACCCATTCCAACCAGACCATGGGAATGTCTGAGCATGGATTTTGTAGTGGGATTGCCCAAGACAAAACAAGGAATGGATAGCATTTATGTTATTGTGGACAAATTTAGCAAGATGGCATACTTTGTACCCTGCAAGACAATCCATGATGACAGTCAGATAGCTCAACTATTCTTCAAGGAGGTAGTCAGAATACATGGTTTTCCATTGAGTATAGTGTCAGATAGAGACACAAAGTTTATGATTTATTTTTGGAATACTCTATGGTAGAATTTAGGAACCAACTTGTCTTTTGGATATGCATACCATCCTCACACTAATGGCAAAACTGAGATAGTCAATAGGAGTCTTGGTAACCTCCTAAGATGCTTAACTAAAGAGTATGGTCAAGTTTGGGACCAACTCATTGGGCAAGTAGAGTATGCTTATAATGACACAGTGAATAGGACTACTGGTAAGAGTCCTTTTGAAATAGTTTATGGCCTTCATTCAAGAGGCATATTTGAGCTCATAGATCTGAAGGATGGAGCCAAGGGAAGTGGCTACACAAATGAATTTTCACATTCTATGCAAGAAGTCCATGAAATAGTGAGGAAGACACTCATTGAAAATATAGAGAAGCTTAAGAGAAAAGTGGATGAGAGGAAAAGAGATGTCCAATTCCTAATTTAGGATTTGGTGATGGTACACCTCAACAAGGCAAGGTTGCAGAAAGGAGTTCCGCATAAACTATAGATGACAACAATTGGCCCATGTACTATATTGGCCAAATATGGCACAAATGCATACAAGGTGGAACTTCCAGAGGATATGGGTCTCTCTCTGATGTTTAATGTAGCAGTCTTAGTTTTGTATAAAGGCCCAATCCCTGATCAAGATCAGAGTTTGACTAAAGTCATACAGGAGGTGGAGGAATTCAACTTTCCATCTGCACCAATCAAGAAGGCAGAACACATACTAGATTCTGGAGTCTACAAGAAGACAAGAAAGAAGGAATACAAAGAAAACTTGGTGAAGTGGCATTGAAAAAAAGATGCAAATGCATCTTGGGTAAAGGATACATAGTTCAAAAATTTGGGCATTGATCACAGCTTTCTCAATCTAAGGGTGGATTGAAGTCTTTTCATTTGGGGAGGATGGTGCATGAGCAGCTAGGAAAACTCCCAATACTTAGTCAATTTTGGCTTGTAATTGACTCTAGCCAAGTCAGTGATTTTTATTTTGACCTTAGAAGGTCTTGCAATATGTGTGACTAGATGGATTAGTAGTTAGTACTAAATCCAATCTAGTTTAAGTTAGTTTGATTTCTAAGTTGTTAATCCTTAGGATAGGCCTAAAATGGGAAATGTGGTCTAAATGTGTCCTAGACCTAAGCCAAGCATGAAAGATTCCTAAAAAGGCCTTAATTATTTTAATCCATTGAGTTATATGGGTTAGAGGTCCTAAAAGTTAGTTGGGATCATAAATGCAAAAGATGCTCAAAACTTGTCATGACAACATTTGAAACTTTTTGCAAATGTTTCATGCAACTCGACAACTTTGGATTCCCTTAATTCTAGGAGTAGGAAATCAATGCTAAAGGCCTAAAAACATGGGAGATGCATCTTAAGATACTATTTGGCTCATTTCCCAAGGCAGAGGATATGGTAAACAAGTTTTTGAAGTGAATGAAAGCAGTGTGTTCTGGTTTGATAGTACAGTCGACTTGTTTTTATGTTGATGATGTGTTAATGGATTGAAAGGTTGAAACTAGTGTTGGATCCATGGAGTAGAAGTAGATACAAAAAATTTTCATTCAGTGAGAAATTAGATTAGAGTTGATTTGATATTCTTAGGAAATTGTTTAGGATTTAGGCTGTTTACTGGTCCAATTTAGGTAGTTTTTTTTTTCATGGCTCCCCCATAGAATCCAACCGTGGGAAACTACAAAGGGTGGAAGAATATGTTAAGGGAGCCTCTGTACAGTGTAGATATTCAATTAGGAGGTTTGGAGAACTGATTTTCTATTTTTGGATTCATTCCCTAGATGAGCTATGACTGTCCGATTAGGTGTATGGAAGAGAGAAAGTTGAATGTAGAAGCAAGGGTGTGTGTGAAAGGTCTGAAACAAGTGGAGTTTTAGAGTCATTAGGGTCCTATAGATCCCTAATTGAGATATAAAATCTTGAAAAATCTATTTGGATATATTTCTAGATAGAAATCAGTCAACTGCATTTTAGGAACCCAAAAAGCCCTATTAGCCCTACATTTCAGGACACTGGTGTACGAATGAATTGGGAACCCTAGACCTTGAAAGTATTATAGGTCTTCCAAAAGGGTATTAGGATCCTACGTTATTTTTTGGGGTTTTTTGTAATAATTGGGAAGAAATCCACAAAAACCCTCTGGATAGGGCTAATTGGTCAATTAGGCCTAATAGGGTCCTATAGGGAGTGAATTTGGAACTCGATTAAATTAGGATTGAAGACCTATTCTATTGGAGTGAAAAGGATGAAGAATGAGTGTTCAAATGGTATACATGACCCTTGTAGAATTTTTGAAGTTGGAATGGAGGATTTATGCCTAGAATCCTTCAAGCAAGAGTGAAGCATTGAGACAAAACTAGTGATAGTTGTCTTTCAAGGTGAAGCACAAAAAGCATAACTCATTGTGTTGAGTTAGTGAAGTCTTAGGCAATTGGAGAAAAGACTTGGAAGATCCTAGTGTTGAGTTTAGGATCCTAAGGAGACTAGGACAAATGGAGACCTAGTGGAGTTTGTGCAAGCACACCTTGGAACACTTCCATCATTTGGGCGGGTACAATAGGGATTTTTTTTTGTCGGTTGTCGGATACTCAGTTACTACATGTATAACATCTTTACTGATCTTCTTCAGTTCATTTAGCCATAGTTTCCCATCATGTATTCGACTCAATACAATGTGTATCCACTCTTTCTTGAATTCCTTCAGAAAAAATAGGGCATTAGTTAACCCTTTTACTTCTAGGTGCATGTGATTGTCCTTCAGCTTCCCATTAGAACTAATCTCCTAATATGTCACAATAAGCTAAAAATCACCTATTTCACCAATTTTTCAATGGATGTATTCTCTTACATCCTAAACCAGTACAACCCTTGGCGGTATCATGGAGAACACACCTTTGTCATCAGGTTGAGAAGCAACCTCTGGATGAAACTTGTAGTTAGGTTATGTACATGTTGAATTCTTGATCAAAATTACCTTCTTTCTCTTGTCATTCTTTGCTTTCATGGTTTGAGATGAAGATGCCATTGTGTATTGCAAATTAGGGCTTCCAATGAAAATCTTAGACACCTCGGTAAGCGTAAAAGCTTACTTTATATATCCTGTAACTACTCAAAATATGCTCTGAATCACTGTGAAATGCTTCAAAATGCTCTGTTGTGAATGTTACCCAAATTTTTCACATGCGGGATAGCAGTCATAGCATTTAAAAATTTGCATGAAGAAACATCTCTTTGACATTACTGTTTAGCCAATGCAAAAGAAATACATTACTATTACATTCATATTTT
>MU225479.1:838486-857480 GCA_018584345.1 Thuja plicata
TCTTTTCTGCTTGTTTGTATGCATTGTAGATGGTAGATGGGTTAACTGTGAAAGATTTTATTTCCTCTTAATCATGTCCCTTTGTAGCATCTACTTGCAGAAGAGTATGTTTGCTTGCAGGTTGTAATTTGTGTCTTATTTTGAGCTGTTAACTGTGAAGTCTTTCCTCTTAACTAGTTTCATCGTGACCTTGTTATGAAATATTTATGCATGCCTATACAAGAGATTTGTGTTTTACCTCCAATTCAGTTAGTTGACTCAGGGCTTAATCCTCTGTGTGTCATGTTTTCATGTCAAATTCGGTGCATCACCTAGTAGGTAGTTTGCTTTCAGTTATTTCCCTTTCCATGCAATCCTTCTAACCCTTTTCCCCTCAAGTTTACTTTCCTATTTAAGAGCAAGCTAAGGTGATTGTCCAAGAGGAACCAGCCTAGAATCTAGAGGTCTCATCTCGGTTAGCAGAGGTCCCACAACCTTGAGATGACTCCCTTGTTATACTAGATTATCAAGACCAAGAGAGCTTGAGATCAGAGGCGCAAATTCAGTGTATAACAATGACATGGATATATAATCCTCCCATATCAGTGGATTAAGGAGGAGAATCATTCCACAAGCATGGAAATAGTATCATCAACATAAGAACACACTAGCAAAAGGTAAAAGTGACGAATGCCATATGTGCCAGAATCTTGACCATTGTTAGTTCCTGAGGAGGAGCATGTGGTAACTGAGTATTTACGAGGTTTATTTATCTTAGGTTTTGGGTTTCCTTATCTATTTCAACAACAACCTTAGTAATCATTAAATGACTATCCTTTCCTTTCTTATTTATTTGATTATTCTTTTGCTAACACACACACACACACATACAAATTTATTTAAATGTTAATTTTAGCATTTGATTTATCTTGTTTTATGCACTCTTAAATATATAAATATGCATAAGTATGCATACCCCCCCACCCCCCCCACACACAGAAATATATATAATATTATCATTTAAATGATCACAAGTTTCATCCTCTTAAATTAGTCTGATCAAAGGGTGATCGGACGTTATGCCTTGCATTCGATTGATTTTTGGGGAAACTCTTGCCGAGGATGACAAGAGTAACTCCCTCTTGCCACCTTGGCATGAGGGGAGTTACTTTTTCCACCACCAAGCTAAGAGCTTGGTGATCATATGTGAGATCTCAATGTTCTTGTTTCTTTCTTGCAATTTTGGGAGGGAGTTTTTTTTGGAGGTTTTAGATGTTGAGCATAATTACTTGTATTTTTCTGTTTCTCTTGATAAAAATCTGTATTATGTGATTTCTTTTGGCTCAATCTCACATTGATCTTTCATCAAGAAGGCATGCACATGTTACTCATTTTGGTTTTCTATTGAATTTGAAGGACGTTTTCATATTTAATGTTGGAAGTTGAAAATGTTTTCCGTGTAGAATGAATGTCTAGCATCATGGAATGATTGTAATATTTGATCTTATCTTTGAATCATGAATATGCACATCTGTACATATAAAATTATTTATACAACTCAATTTTTCTTATCTACATCATGGTTTATATGTTTCTATAACATGATGTCATATACATCTGCATATTGGCTTCCATATTTGCAGTGCCAAATTCATGTTTGTATCATAATTTCATATGTCTATGGCATGACATTAAATCTCTACATCACAAATCATACAGTTACATCATGGCATTGAATATCTATAATGTGGCTTACGTCTAGTTGCATTATGTCATTTAATCTACATCAAGGTTTTGTAAAGTTTCATTGTGGCATTAAGATCTGCATTAAGGCAGTACATAGCTACATCAAGGCAGTACATATTAGCTCAAGGGATTGTATATTTGTTTCATGGAATCATATATCTGTACCTTGGTTAGATGGATTTCATATCAATATCACTGCTTGCTTTTTGTCTAAGTAAACTACATATAGTGTGGTTTAATGATTATGGGTCATGTAAAATCTTCATGCATGTTGTACTCATTGAGGAAACAATGACTTATCTTTAAGTAAAGAAAAATTTTAATCTCTATGAATATATTCAAATCCATGTCTTTTTTAGGACAGAACCATTGGGGTTTGAGGTGTTATGAAATGGTTCCAGTAGGGTTTTCCCTGTCGGGTTCCCTTATAATTTTGTATTGTCTCTTTAGATTTTAAATCACATTGGTGATAGACCTTGAGACTTTGAGTTTATGTTGAACCATTTTGTAACTCGTAGATCTTCATTGGACTAAAATAGATTAAGGTACAACTCTTGAATGGGTAGAACTTTGTTACTTTTATAGCATCTTACTATCTAAAGTTAGAGCCATTAGGATTGTGAATTCTAAAGTACGGACCAAGAGGTCCATGGAACAAGTTTGGTGGTGACATTGACTACATAGGGTATGTTCTTGTACTTGAAAAGACTTGGGCAATGGTGTACCATCCTACAAGTAGTATACTTTAGTCACTAGGACTAGGAGTTCAACGTCTAGCTAGGATGGTCGTCTAGTAGGAAAGGATGTCTTTAGGATGACTGGCTAAGATAGTTGTGGGTTCTACACCAGGTCTCAGATGGAAAGAAAAAAGATACCATACTTGTGTACTCCCGGGGAGGGTTAGGCTACTTCCTCTGGAAGTTATGCAGGTGACAGTTGGTCACGATTGAAAGATCCATGGTTGGGTGGTAAAACCCCCCGATGATAGTCTTTCACCCTTAAGGTATAAAATTTTCAGGGAGGATCAAGTGATATGATCAACATGATCAGGTTCTATTTTTTTTTAGTTAACTGTTAAAGCATTATTTATTTCCTTACATGAATTTATTTCCTGGAAAGTAAATTGATAAAGTTAGTTAACTTTCATTTTCATGTGAAAGCAATTAGTAAATACAATTGAATGTTAATTGTCTTTCTTTTCATGATCTTGGTAAATTGAAAGTTAGTTGCAATTCAATTTTCATGTTCGTTAATTAGTGATTATATTTATTTTAATTATGTTAGTAGATTTATGGATGTTACATTGGCGGTTTGGGTGCATAAGGAGTGCACAACTATTGGAACACACTCGACTACTGGTGCTCTTCCAGTATGATTAGTACTATGGAGGCTAAAGAAAATAGGGATGTCATCTTAACATGCATATATTCAGGTCTGTGATCAATTCAGGTTCATGTTTTAGTTTAGTTATACAAAAGTTTTGAATATTTTGAGACTAACCCTATTCTTTGAAGGACTTGATAATTAATTATAATATCAAAAAGATAAAAGTTACATAATTTGGTATTCAACACAAAAGTCAAACTTCGACGATCAACATATGGAAGAAAAAAATGAATGTAAATAAATTTTTATATTATAAGGGAAGCATACTAATAGTCATTATAACTAGTTTCTTGTATCAAATTTTGTTACATCATATTTTGTAAATTTTTTCTTTGGTTTTTTTCTATATGTTACTTTACTACTTGTAGCTATTGTTTAGTATTCTAGATAATAACAATGCCTATTGTGGGATTTATTATGACCATAAACGTTAAAAAGTGGTCATTTCAAAGTGTTGTGATAGCTAATTAAAGATTCCCCAATACTCTACAACCACCTCAAAATTTGTCAATACTTATGCACAAACAAACCAGTAGTCACTTCTCTTACTTTCATTCTAATGATATACCATGGAACTTAATCAAAAATATTGATAACTAAGATTTACATGATTTAAATCCTAATAAAATATTAGCTCACACTAACTTAATGAGAATAATAATTCTCATCCTTTTCAAATATTATATAAAACAATAAAAAATTTATGCAAATAAAATTGCTCTCCAACATTTCTTTAGCAAAGAATCTAACATTTATTTTTAAATTATAATTTATATGTGAAATTCTTTTTAAAATAGCACTGCAATTGCTTGTTCATATATCTCAAAAAAAAAATTTCAAATGAAATGATTTAACTTACGTAATAGATTAGATTATTTTTTATTAAGGTAAAAATAGGTTTTGAAGGGACCCAAAACCCTTTGACAAGAAGATTTTGCAAGGGATCTGGAACCCCACAAAAAGCAATAGCTGCAAAAGATGGGTCACTACAAACCAACAACTAAAAACTAGCACATAAATAGTAGTCTAAAAAAGAAAATAGGAAAAACACAGGCTAGATGAAATAGATTAGATTGTTGGTTAATTGATATTGTTTTTATGTTTGTTGAGAAAAGTGTCTCAACCAGCGAAAACTTTAGTGACGATTATTCGCCAATTGGCGAATGCCGCATGTCGGCGAGCAGGGAATTGGAATTTTTTTTCATATATTAGGTTGACCCTATCGCCCGACAATTATTAATATTGGGACCAATGCCCGGGCCCATCGCCCATCACTTTATTTAATTTTCTACTTTTCTTACACATCATCGCCAATGGAATCTAATTTTTGGTCCCCGTAAATTTTGAAAATTCGCTTATAATTTATACGCGACCCAAATGGATGACCTATATTCATCAATAGTTTTATACATTTATATTTATAGGCTGCCCCAAATTCGCTTGGCATTTTGCAGATGCGTGTCTCAACCCGACCCAAATTCGCCAACTTTATTAATCATACATTCGTATTGGACAACCCATAATCGCCTCGCAAATAACAAAAGACGTGTTAAAATTACGCGGGCTTCGCCAAATTTGCATACCTTAACCTAATACCTCCCGCCGAATTCACCAAATAAGCATAGTATAAAAAAATTTGATCGATATAAAAGTTTCAGACTGTTGAGTGCAACTGCATACTGCATTGGTGAGTAGCGACTACAATTTAAGTTGAGGCAAAGGTAAGTGATACTTATTCTGTGACTCTGTAACTTTGAGTTCATTATTATTTAGTGGTAACCAGTTAGTGAACACTAGTGACTAGGGAGACCTCGGACATGATTTTAGGGCCAATAAATCCATAATCATATTTATATATATATTATAGTCTATTATCACTTCTTCAACAATTTAACATTTTTTTTTGTAGTGGAAGTCATGGAGAATGGAGATGTCGAACAAAAATAAGGGTAACAAGAATAAGGGCAAGGCTCCTGCAAGTGGGGAAATTCAAGAGAGGCCAGCAAAATGCAGAACCTTATCATCATACTTTGGTCATAGTGTTGGAAATGTTTCTGTCCAAAATCGAGAAGTTGCTTCATCACAAGTACATTTTGAAGGTTCACAACCTGAAACTACACAACATATTGAAGAGGTAGGCAAACCTCATATCTCAGATCATGATGAACTTGAAGAGGATTTTCAATAACATACCCAGAGTAGCCATAATGATATAATCGACTTGGATGAGACTGAGAATGTCAGAGATGGTGATGGTGCAAGGAAAAAGAAAAGAAAAAACAATTCAAAAAATGATCGGAAGTGGGAGTTGTCGAGGAATTTCAAAATAGAATAGGTGTCAAAGTATCCATTCATTGAACCAGTGGACAATCCAATTGAAGGTCAGCCTCTAGTAGAATGCAGATGTAAGATTTGCACCAAGATAAATAAGAAGGAAAAAAGGTTACAGTTAAAAATGAACACCATAGAGAAGCATATGGGTAAAGTTTACGAAAAGTAAACCATAGATGGAGTTGAAAAATCAGTGATAAGATGGAAAACAAAGGATGAATCTCTGCATGTTAGGAATGTAGAATTATATGAATTTTAGCTAAATATACAGACAAAGCCTGCTCAAGTTAAAGACTCTATTGAAGCTTGTTTTGGAAAAGCATTAGAAGTAGAACTAATGGGAAAAGTTGTTCAATTAAGTGTTGTTTTTAATATTTTGAGGAGAGGGTGTCCTATGACAGACTACCCATTGTTGAGTGCTTTATTACACTTTCTAAAAGTTCCTAACTATCCTAAAATTCATTGGTCAGTAAATAGTGGATGGAAATGGGCAAGTTGTCTTACCGATGTTGAAAAACAAGATCTAAAGGCAAAAATTAAAGAGTCAAATTTTATTGCATTGTCTTTAGACGAGGTTACAATAGTAGATAATACTTCATGGGTATGCATGCATGTTTATACTATACACAATTTTTTCCTCCAACCTCATCTACTAACTGTTGCTAAAATGAAGGATAATGCGATAGCTGAAAATCTATTTGAACTAGTAAAGAGATCTCTAATTGAATATGGAGGTATAAATGACATGATGATTGCCAATAAGTTGGTGTGTGTTGGAGCGGATGGAGCTTCAGTAATGCAAGGCCACAGGGGTAGTCTTTGCACAAAGATACAATCTTCTTGTGCACCCTACGTTACTCCCATTCACTGCATGGCCCACAAAATGAATCTAGCTTTTGGAGTTGTTAGCAAGCATGGTCAAGTACAAAATATTGAAGTTTTAATCAAAGAGCTCTAACCAATGGGAAAAATCTTATGATGGATAATGATACTAGATGGATCTCTTTGGATGGACCAGCGCATTTAGTGTTTTTAGAATATCAATCGTTGCTTTGTCTAATGAACTCAAGTCGTGAAGAAGCAGGGCTAACCAAATTTCCTGAGCTGCTGCAAAGGTTAACTAATGTAGAGACACTCTTAACGTTAGCAGGTATTCTCCCCCTACTGGAGGAAATGAGAAATATAATAAAAAGGCCCAGCAAAGAGAAATGTATATTGCAGAATATGTTGCGCTTCATAAATTGACATGCATGACACTAGATAATCTCTATCGATCATGTGATGATGTAAACTTTGCCAGCTGGCTTAAAATCACAGATTTGGACAATCTTGGCAACTTTTTAAAGATCGGTGTAAACGGGGAGTTATATGCAGAAGTACGCGGAGTTGAGATACCAATGTACTACTATGCTAGGGTCGAGTTTGAGGAACCAAGAAGGAAGAACAGGAAGAGAGTATCAAGTGTTAAAAGGGAAGACTCTACCAAGATTGTTGAGTCTATAACTGCTTCTGTGAAGTGCATTTCCTATGATCTTTCCTCAGAGATTAGAGTAATATTCCATCCAATCAAACTACTTGAATCCATGTCTATTGTGTTTCCTTGATATTGGACTATGAACAATTCGAAGGATTATTGAAATAAGCTACTAACTTTGATAGATCATTTTTGCAAAACCATAGAGTTAAATGGAGCAACTCTAAATGGAATTTTAGATGAATCTCATTTGAAAGAAAAATCGATCTAATTTTCACAGACAATGAGGGAACAATATAATATTATGGAGAACCCCCATGAAGATGGATCGACAACAAGGCTTTGGAAATATCTAGCGGAGAGAGAAATGTTGATTGATTCAATATCATAATTTTTAAAGCTTTCTGATTTATGTCTAACCATGATATTGGGGTCGGTGGAGGATGAGAGAGTTTTCAGTGCTTTGGGGTTCCTAAAGTCAAAGCTAAGAAAAAAACTAGAAAAGAATTTGGAAAACTGCTTGAGGCTCTATACATCCAGGTATGAAGTTCATACTTTTCCTTACGACAAGGCACTGAAATTATGGAGGAATAAATGTCAGAGAAGAGGGTTGGGAAACATTTCAAACCAAAGTGGGAGTGCCAGAGACAATGATGTGACTATCATTGACTCATGTACTAGTACTGGTAATGCTAGCGTTGAACTTGAGTTAAGCGGAGGTATGCAGAGTCCAGAAAACATATCGAATAACCAAGGAGGCTATGAATTTGATGGCGATGAATCTGAGGATCCTGATAATGAGATGATGTGGCAACTTGAACCTTTGTAGGAGTAGCAGGTCCTAAGCATTTATTAAAATTTTTGTTGTAGTCTACTGCCAGTTTTTGTATCTCATCATCATTCATCAATCATGCATAATATCATATTCCAATGTCAAAATTCAAAAACATGAATGTGGTTGATAATCTCATGAATTCTACAATTAATAATGGTTTTCTTTTGCATTATTCAGCTCATATGGTACAATTCTTAAAGAATTTTATTTTTATTTTTTTGAAAACATAGCAATTCATATGATACAATTCTTAGAAATAGAGATTCTCATTAATTTATTTACAAATATGACACAATGTAACAATTCATTCGTTAATATTAGTAAGAAGTAGAACACAACTCTGTGTGATTCTGTTTGCAAAAGTGAATTGATAATGAATTATGACTCAAGAGTCAATACCCAATTTCAATTTCATTACCCTTAGCAAATGACCATGAATTACCTTTTATAGAAACAAGGGAGCAACAATAGCTTCAAGTCAATTTTCCTAATGTGAAGTCTCAAAATCAAAATCAGTAAGAGTCAAGACCAGTACACCATCTCTACAACTATACATTTCTGCATTTGACAGGCTGGTTTAGTAAATTAGATAGCATTATAGCATCTGCTACATTGATCTTGTTAAAAAAACAAAGTTCAAACTTGTTACTTTTAACTCAATTCAAGCCAATAGATAAATAATATAGAGATGATTGAAACTGAAAGTACTTTCACATACTGTTTTTTATTAGATCAAGATGATTCTACCAGTTTGTTTAATAAGCTCCATTCTGCATCGCTTGGAAGGTTAATATTTGTCAAGTTATAGTAGATGACATGCAACCTCGTCAGTCATTCATACTTGTTAGATTGAATTGAAAGCAATGATCCTTCCAATACTATATTAAAATTTGTCAATGGTTTGATGCAGTTTGCAATGCCTTCATAAGTTGTGTCCTTAGGAAGCTTGCCTAAATCAGTGCTCATTGTCTCCTCCAACCTTTTTTTGTAAGCTTCTCTTCCAACAAAATTTGTCAATGAGTTACTAGGACCAGGACTCGGCAAACCATGACCTATCATTTTGATTGTTGTTTGATTCATCTTAGCGAGCTTTATCTCAAATAAGGCAAGAGTTTCCTCTACTTCCTTTAGTTTCTGACATTTTTGTAAGATAGAGGTTGTTTTTATTGATGCAAGAGCACGTTCATGAATTCCCTTGCTTGTCAAATGCTTGTCACTAGTTGTGTTGATTTTTTTTCAAAATCTGTTTTGCAGTTTTCTCTCTCTAACATAAAATTTTGTTTTTGTCAATGTGCTCTTTGAATTTCCCAAAAACATCTCTAAGCCTTTCATTCAATTCAAATCAATCACACAACCTATCACCTTTATTTTCCCCCAAAGGTCTCTTTTTATTTTCTTGACTGTATTTTTCATTTGGTCATTCAAGCTCTTTTCGTAAGTTTTAATTGTCTTTTTTTCCTTATTTAGGTCTTCTCTCAATTCTGACAACCGGTGTTCACTCTGTTTTTTTTATTTTATATGCTTCCTCTTCCCACTAGTTTGCATTCTCTTCCCACTATTTTTATTTTACCCTCTCATCCTCTAATTCTTTCTTTAATTTATTGTTTACTTGTGCCTCACTCTCCAAGCTTTTGTATAAATTTACTGAAGAGGCTTTTTCATCCTCTAGATTTTTATTGCTCTCTTCCATTTTTTCCCTCACAAATTTCAGTTCTGCCTCCATATGTTCTTGCTGAACAAAGAGGATGAATTTTTTTATCTTTTTCTCTAATTATTTGCACCTGTTATCTGTTGCTTTCTCCTTTGCCTTTTCATTTGCTAGGTCTGCCTGTAACTTTTCTATTCTTCCCTAAAGCTTTGCATTTTATCTCTCCAACTTCATCACTGAACTGTAGACAACTTGGTTGGTCATTTTCAACACATTTATCTTGTCCACATTTTTAATTTTTGATAAATCCATTTGGAGGGTGCTAACTTGAAACTCAGATGGATCTATCTAACTCTCTGGTGGATTGTTATCTCTAGTTGGGGGCATAACAACCATGAACTCCATCATTTCATTCTTTGGGTCATATGTGGGAAATAACCTATTCGATGCAGGGTCTGCATCATGAGTTGCAGCAAATGCATCCCTCTTCAATGTCTTAGTATTTTGTCTATTCCTTTTTTTTTTGTTCAGAGTTCGTTACAAAATCATTGTAACAAAAATCAGGGTTTTCTGACATAATTGAATGTTTGAAAGGTGAAATAGAACTTGTAGCTATGTATGAGCTTCCAGCTGTGGTTCTAATACTTGCACCATGAGGATTAGTAGCAGTAACACCCTGACCCATTACAAGTGGAGTATTTGGACTGTTCGGAGGGTTTTGTCCTGAAGGTGTGGCAATCGTTGGACTCACAGTCACAGACACCATTGGCATTGTTGCCATAACCTTTTTCTTCTTTACACTACCTTGATCTCTGGGATCCACTAATTTTGTGTCTAGTTGTAATGTCCTTTTTAGACCTATAGTACTACCCATGCCATCCCCACCACTGGTAGTGGCACTTGATTCAGATTGAATCTGAGTACTTGGCAAAGGTGGAATTGGATTTGAAGCTGGAACAAATGAAGGTGCAAGGGTATGAGACTGAGTAGTACCTTTTTCTGATGAAGTTCCAATTACTGGTCCCCTACCACATTTTGGTGGAGCATGTGTGGCAAGTGGATACCAATTCCCTTTTCTTGTGGGACCCAGACCACCCCTACCTAGAAAACCCATTTTTTCTACCATCTCTACCCCTTTGCCATATTTTCCTTTTGTGGACGCACTGACTCCAGTAGCAATTGTCATAGAATCCCGCCCATCAAAATCAGTATCTTGATTGTCATAATCACTATGATGTGCTTGACTAGGATGCTCTGCATTCCACAAATTGCTAAATATTTCATCCTCATCCGGATCATAAAGATCTGCAGAGGTCTTTGACTCACCAAGATTATTCCTCATTTCCCAAAAATCTTTAATTTTGGTTGCAGTCCAATTATCATCTTTACATTGAAGCATTATTTTGTTTGAAATAGTTTTTATAGATGATTGAGCAGCTTGCTGGTAGAAATTGTAGGATTTCTTTTGTTGCACTTTTACTTTCTGCTTGTGTAATGCAATAATTTTTTATGACAATTCCTGTATTGAAATATTATTTTTAGTGGCGTATTTCTCCATCTCTTTTTTGACCACGTCCCAGGACTCCATGTTTTTAAATTTTTCTATCAATTGCATACTTTCATGTTGACATTTTCTTGCAGAGCTCCCATTCGCTCTACGCTTTGATCCAATTATGTTTAGTGGATCACACTGCTAGTGACTGTCAACAGCAAAGCAAAAAATTGAGAAAAAATCCTCTACCACTTTGAATCCTCTTCTCTCAAATGTGAACCCTCCCAATGAGAAAGGCAAGGAAGGAAATATCATTTTCTTTTGCTGACCATTAAAGAGTGAATATGTACTCTCCATCTACCAAACATATTCCAATGAAAATACCCTCTCTGTAACATGTATTGGAAGTTTTTAGGGTTCTACCACTGAACCGTAAAACCTTAACACAGTGTATTCTTCCATGAAATACCATTCAGCCAATTGTATTTGACTTCCGAGTTGAATGCAATCTCTACAAGACACGGGAAATCTAGGCAATGAAGTACCTATAATTTTATGATACATAGGTGCAAAAAAGAAGTCTACAAAATTGTTATAGTTCCTTCTATTATCACTCATCCTTATCTGAGATGTCCATTCATATAGTGCATTTTGGACCTAACTTTGAAGCTTGTTTGTCTGAAATATTGCACGATGCTTTGATAAAAGAAGATAGCACAAGTAGGTTGTGAACCTAAATGTCTTATGTGAACCTCTTTTAATCATTAGAAATTGTTCTTGCATGAAATGAACAGTGTGCTCAATAAAATTATATTTTACTGGTTCTTTTTCACGATGAATATGAAAAATCATTTCAAGAATGTTGGCACCCACTTCTTTGTTACTATCCAATCCCAAACAAAATGCTAGCAAGGAAATACTATCCTGAACTCATTTCACAAAAATATCATAATCATAAGGAGGCTTATGATCTGGATCCAGACTAGAACTACTTTTTATTCCTCTGATATATGAATCTTTCTTTTTTGCATCTAAATTTTCATAAGTCTCTGCCAGCTTTCCCAGGTCAATGTGCACGTTTGATTTTTGTGCTTCAAACCCTAGGTCCAACAGACTAGCAAATTTAGTCTCTGTTATTGACAAAAATTCCTCCTGAGTATTTTTATTGACAATTGCTTTTTTATTTCCATCATAATTTTGGGCGTAGAGCATGACAATTTCTGAACAAGGGAATACTTGAGGTAATGCCATGCGTGCTGACCCAACAACCCATGGTGCAATTTTATTTGTCTTTGCCTTTAATGTGTTGTTAAATAGACAAAATTTTGAATCCTTCATTGGATCTTTACACTTATTTTCAAGTGAAAATCTAATTTCCATGATTCCCTTATTTCCATGGATAACAAGATCAAAAATATCATGGAATTCATTAGTGAAACCTGGTGTTTTAACTAGTTTGTGGAAGTCTATTATCTCTGTTTCCTTTCTTTGCCATTTACTCGTAATCTTGGTATTTATTTTTCCCATCGTGGACCGTGGTATACTAGTGACAACTATAATTTATAAGCGTATTAGAATATTCAACCCTAATTCTACGACTACAATATAAATAGTAAACCTCTAGATTTAAAAAATTTAAAGGGTGGGACGTGGGTGTTCAGGATTTTACTCGGAAATTCAATTTGTGCAGAGTGTGAGTGGACAGAGAGCTGAGAGACTTTGTTGCATTCCTCAATCCTCAACCTAGAAGCCGTTACCTGTAACCCCTTTTTAAATCTCCAATACAGTATACTATAATACTAGTAAGAACTGAAAAATATAAAAACTTAGGTTAAAATTGTACAATAGTGAGTAGTATTGAATCGTCAGTCGTGACTTGTCACTTGTGTTAACTTTTACTGTCACTCATGTTAACTTTTATTGCTTCTCCAGATATCTAAGGTCACTAGGACACATGTCACTTAATTGTTTGGTCTGCGGTCAAATTGAGCTTATTACTTATTAAATGTTAAGTTACTCTTTTACTCCAATTATGATTTTAATTAAACTTAGCTTAGTGTACACATGTCATGATTGCGGAATAGGTTTGCAAAAATGGGGTTTCTTTTCCCTTTTGGCCCAAAATACACCGCACGTCATTGATCTGTTCTCTTCCAACGGTCGCTGGTTTCTTTTAATATTCCTTTATCTTTCAGTCATCACTCGTCATCAAATGACACCGATTGAATGAGTGTACACGTGTCATTATTTCATAATAGGATTGCAAAAATGGGATTTCTTTTCCCTTTCAGTCTGAAATACAATGTACATCGTTGATCTCTGCTCATCCAACGGTTGGTGGCAGTCACCATCATTTTTAATTGTGGCGGGTCCCATTTATTTACTTTGAAATATATCTATCGGATAACACCGATTGTGTGACTGGTCATATGTTATCCGATTGAATGAGTGTACACGTGTCATGATTTCAGAATAGGATTGCAAAAATGATATTTCTTTTCCCTTTCAGCCTGAAATACACCGTAGTGACCGTACGTCATAATCGTTGATCTTTGTTCATCCAACAGTCGCTGGCAATCACTATCATGTGTGGCGGGTCCCATTTATTTACTTTGAATTATATTTTTCAGATGACATCGATTGTGTGAGTGGTCACATCACCACGTGTCATCCGATTGAACGAGTGTACAAGTGTCATGATTTTAGAATAGGATTGCAAAAATGGGATTTCTTTTACCTTTCAGCCCGAAATACATCTTACATCGTTGATCTTTGCTCATCCAACGGTCTCCAGAAATACAGCTACATGTAACACCATACGCCAAAAATTTATTAAATTTAAATAAGATTAAATATTGAAACTGTCTAATGTAAAAATAACTAATTAAATTTAAAATATTACAATCACAGATAACTGTCTAATACTCTAATTATTTATTAATTTATTACTAACCATAATTTATAAAATGCTTTAAACTTTTACAATTCCACATTTGCAGTCGCACACATGACACATAATGATAATTACATTTGTCATTGACATGGAAAAATTAAGTTAATACTCTTAAATAAATCACACACATACATTAAACATTTTTACATTTTTTTGGTTCATAATACATATTATATGATATCACAGATTCACACATCAATTTGCCATTTTTTTGGTTCATAATACATATTATATGATATCACAGATTCACACATCGATTTGGCAATGTGAATGGGCATATACTTTATTATTTATTATTTATCAAAAGTAAAGTTTAAGGTCTAAGGTCTTTAGATTTCTTTACAAAATTGCAATTAAACAATATTTACGAAGACAATCTATTATCTCACACACTGATACAAGTCTCGTTTCCGTAGGAAGATAGAAAAATTACAATAATTATTAAGAGTCGAACAACAAAATTTTCATTAATTATTTCAAAAATTTACATCACTAATATTATAATATACTTTATAGTTATAGAGTTTAACAGTTAACTTTAGACTATAGTCACACCGTAAACACCTACAAAATGGGAAGTATGTTAACCCACAAAATGGGAAGTATCCAAATAGTTACAAAATTTGTTGCCACAAGGGCATTGGTTGATCATATAAGAAAAAACAAAAAAACAAAATGAAATGCGAAAACCCATTTCAAGAACATAAACACTAAGGGTCTTCATCTCCATCCCTGTCTGAGAAGAATTGTCTGTTGAGGATAATCTCCCCAAATTCATCGAGCCAGTTGTAGTCCGTCTCCTCAAAGTTGTCGAGGTGAAACCACTTCCGTAGGAAGTCCCTCCCCAACCGCACCCACTTCCGATGTCGTGTCAGCTGCCTTTGATTAAGGTTCAGTAGGAAGGGTTGCCTTTCCACATTGCTGCCTCACTGGATAAGCTTTTCAATTTCATCAGCCCAAGGGATACCCAACCCCGGTTCTGTGAAGACAACGACTTGGACCTCGTCCACTAGAAATTGATCCTTGAAAAAATTCCATAGCAGCATAAGCATGTCTACCTTCTCTCCTTTGAGGTCGAGAAGAGATGCTTAGAAGTGGGACGTAATGTCTGTGTTGACGCGGTATCTCTTCTCATTGCGAATGAACTCATGGCCGAGCACCATCAACACAACATTGTTAATGAAAGAGCCCACTTCCTTTCAAATGGAAGTGAGTACTTCGTCTGGTATCCTACCCAAAAAGGGATTTTTTCTCATCAGTGGATGTTGTTCTCAACCTAATTTGTGTGTCCATCTCTGCCTAAACTTAAAACCTAAATCTTCAAACTACATAGAAAATTGAAATTTGAGGGCCGAGACTAAAAGGCAAAAGCAAATTGAAATTGATGAAGAAGCAAGCAAGAATGTCTATTAATAGCCCTGTGAATCCATATCTTCCATATCATTAGGCAAATCATTCCCATTAATGCAGGAGTGTGGGAAATTGCTAATATAGTCAGTGGTCACTATACTAATAACTACAGTTTGTACTAGTACAATTTTGGAAACCATGCGAATTGCCTGATGGCTAAAGAATGTCACTTCCACTCTGACAAGACATTCATTTTGAGAAAGTCTGCCTGAGATAAAACTCTAGCCATTGATCTACATCAATCAACGGTCTCGAATAATACGTTTACAAATTAGGGTTCTAAATAAACAGGTTTAAGGTATGTGTCGATGGTATCAATGCTCATAGTTGATAGTACAATGTACATACCACGTGCAGTTGCCAAATGTACATACCACTTGCAGTTGCCAGTGACGGCGGACAACTCCACTACCAAAAAGGCGATATTAACTCGATGTGACTGGTAGTTCGTAAATTGTAATTATTAGATGTTTTATGTATTGCCATTTAGCATTTGCTAATTTTAGATTTTAGTTTTAATTTAAAGTTTAAAGAATAGCTACTTTAAAATTTCACAATTCGGCAGTCACACATGTGACATGATACATGCAAAAGTTAAGTTATATTACTGTTAAATAAATAGCATGTTGTCATACATTACCAATTTAACATTTGTTTGGTTCATTTTCAATTTCACAAATTATAAAATCACATATGTCACGACTCACATGTATACATATTTTACAATTCAATCCATAAAAACACATACATATTTTACAATTAAATCCATAAAAACAAACTGAAATGAAGTTGCAAACTTTTCATTAATATTTTTTGTAAATTTACAATATTTGGAATTTTAGACTTGGAGACTTTCACAGGTTCACTTGAAGTCCTTACAAAACTTTAAAGACAAAACCTACTATAGTGAAAATTTCAAAATTTTCAGGTGGAGGCCATAGGGACACAACACTAAGGATTTTCCCCTCCGTCTAAGTAGAACTTTCCAGAGACGACAAGCTCTGCGAATTCATACAACCATCCGTAGTCCACCAAGTCATCCAACAGAAACCATTTGCGAAGAAAATACCTACCAATATATGCCCCTTTCCTATGGCACGTCAACTGCTGAACATCCAGGTTCAACATCCAGGTTCAAAAGAACAGGTTGAATGGCCACATCTTCGTCTGACTTGAAAATTTTACATATATCACTTGCCCAAGGGATCCCCACCTCTAATTTTTCATAAACAACAACCTCAACAACATCACCCAGGAATTCATGTTTGAATAGCTTCCTTAACAGAAGGAGCATATCCACCTCTCCCCCAAGGTCCAAAAGAGATGCCAAAAAATGGGATGTAATGTTCATGTTAACTTGGTACCTATCGATATTTTCCAAAAATTGATGACCCAACACCATCCTCACAGCCTCATTTGTGAAGGCTCCAAACTCCTTGCAAAATAATTCAAGGGTTTTGTTTGAGACCGGGTCGAAAAAGGCCTTTTGTTCCTCCTCAAACGTGCTTATCAAACGGATATGAGTGTCCATCTTAAAAAAAAAACTACCACGGTCCACAATATTTGAAATTATACTAATACAACCTAAAAATAAAAACCATAGACAATCTTTCAAGCACTAGCAAAGGCAGACCCAAACCAAAGGAGAATTGAAGAAGAAGGAAGCGTAGATCATCTATAAATATCCATTAATTCTTTCTCTAACCTAATTAATACATTTGTCCTTCTAAATTCTGTAAATCTTTCATATTAAAAGAAAAGTCATTCATATTAAAAGCACGTGTGTGAAATTAGAAATAGCCAGATTTAGTGTCAGTGATAAAACATTTCTTTTATTAACGACAACTGTTCAATACATTATCAACCGTCCACCTAAATAGATGTAAGACTTGATAAGTTGATACGTGTAAAAAATGATGTCATTACGTGATGTTGCATTAATTAGATAATAGTTATGGTGCAGATTAATTAAACTCTAGTCATTCATCTAGGATCATCAAACGGTCTCAAATAAGACATTTAACATTATAAAATGATGGATGTTACTGTTGGGTTGTGTGTCGATGTAAATTTTTGTGCTTATGGATACCAACATGTGTTTAATCAGCAAACAAGTTATATTAGTTGGCATTGGCCCACATGACGCATTAACAAGTTCCATCTTTAGAAAATCGCCAATAAAATATTTATTTTTCCTATACTTAACGATAGATTAGCCAAATATATATATATTTTTTCAAAAGGCACATAAAATTCGCCAGCACAAATATTTTTTTCCCTTCAACAAAAAATCATTCGCCTCATTTATTATAATGTATTTACTTCAAAAGAAAAAAATTCGCCTCACACAATATATATTTTCCCCACATTAATGTATTATTCACCAGGATTTTATAGAATTTTCATTGGGAAGGGAAAAAATTGCCTTCGCCTTTATATTATTTTCTTAATTTAGAAAAAAAATTTGCCATCATCAAGAAAAATTTTCCCCTAAATTAATATGCGATTTGCTAGGATTTTACACTTTTTCCTAGGAGGGGGTTTCTTAAAGTTATCCCTGGTCTCAACCTTATCTTTTTCAATGTTTCTATTTAATTATTTAGTTATATTTTACTGTCACATATAATTTTCATTTGATAATCTCTAATTATCACTTAATTATTATGAAATTCATTAGTTGCAATTATAACAACTTTTAAGGTGGATGAGAATTGGTAGATGAAAAATAATATGAGAAGATGGAATTAAATGTGGAATTGGATAAAATTGGGAATATATTTAGCTTGTATGAGCATGTTACAAAAAAGGAGATAATTTTTTTTTTTGAAGTACATACTCTATCATTCATAAGGTCTGTACATTACAATTCAAGGGATCAAGCACTACAAATCTAAATATTCAACATATTGAACAACAAAAAACAACATTCAATACTCAAGTATGATGTTATGCTATTTATGTTTTGTTATCAGGTTATTGCATTAATACTTGTCAGACTTATTTAAAGAGCATTACATTCCCACCTTTATCAAATACTCCTTGAGATGGTTTCATACCTAGGACATATTCATTTCATTTTAGCATTTCCATTATCATTTGGCTTTTGTTATTTTGAGGAGAAGCTCTCTTCTTAATCAATCATAGTTTTTGTGGAGGTGGGAACACCAACATAGAGTTTGACTTAGGCAAGCCCCTATACATCTTAACCATTCTTCATCATTTTTGTCTGTGCATATTCAAATCCAACAATAGAGAGTGTTATGGGTGTGTAGAGCATATAATGATAGATATTCACATATTTTGAATAAGGGAACACATGTGGACTAAGGTTCTCAAAACATATGTTTGATACTTTGTAGATATATTTTTGGGAGATGGGCCTACAAGACCTACTCGCTACATTTCTACTCTATTTTGACAATTTGGACACCTTTGAGACTAGGTCGTGAATATGCCAATTCAGAAGTTTTAGCTCTAGATTACAAATTTAGGTTCTTCTATGTGTCCTATTTATAGATCTGACCTTCTAATGGGCATACAAGATTTCATTTTGGTCAAGTATGCTTTTATAGATAGACTTGATATACTATTCAATATTTTAATGATTGGGTACTTAAACTAATGATCTAATCTTCATTTTTGAGCTATATTTGATATAATTGTGGATAATTTAGAATTAATACTTTGTTAGTAATAACTGAGAGGGGGGGGGGGTGAATCAGTTACCTCAAAAATTTATC
>MU225479.1:874842-884842 GCA_018584345.1 Thuja plicata
AATAGGAGGGAGGGGTTTTTTTTGGGGTTGTGGGTGGGGGTTTATATAGGAAAATAGGTGTGGGGGGTATTGGAGGGGGTGACAAAAAGGGAGTTTGGAGCAAAAAATAGGGGGATTCTTTAGTATGCCACGAACGCACATGCTATGATTCAAGTCCACTAAGTGAATCCCCCACGATACCCATTCAGGCCACAATTTCACAAGTGTCAAGACAACACGTCTCACAACTTAAATCAAGTGAGATATAGAGAACATATATACAACTTATTTGTCTAAATTAATCCATCTCCAAATAATCACTATCAGGGTAAAAACTTGTGTTTGCACTCTCAAAAAAAATCAAGCTTATACAAGTGCTCGATACAAGATAGCCATAGCATAATATAAATTCTCAATGTGATATAATATAAGAAATTAACACCAATAAACTGCATCAATTAATAATCATTTAGACTTACATGATCTAGAAACACAATGCATACATTGACCATCAATAACATAGCACTAAATAGATAATATAATCAAATTATATATACCAATACAATGGAAAAAGTGAAACAGAACACTAAAATATTGCACACACATATAGTCACAACATGTACATCCCAATATGCATAATCAAACGCTAGATGCCAACACAAAATATCATCAATAGACTATATCCATGACATCAAAATAAGATACATACACTTGATGCATTTCATCATAATAGTTATGTCATTATTAATCAAATGATTAGCAATTATAGTTCAAAAGTATTAAAAATATATAGAAAATAGTTAGGTTACTTAAATATTTAGTTGTTGACCATACCACTCATGTTAAGTTATTACAAATAGATCACTTTACTTAAACATCACATTCTTCAAAAGTCAAACAATCAATAACAATTTTATATCTAATCGTTGCAAAAAATAGTCTCCTTTTATAAATCAAAATTTACCTTTAATTGCATAATATTTATACATGAGACATTTCATCATAAATGGTTGTCTTTATTTATCAAATGATAACAACTATGTGAAAATTATTTGCTAAACTATTTAGTTACTAACTATAACACTCATTTTAGGTTTTTACAAATAGACCACTCTAGTTAAACATCACATTCTTCAATAGTCAAACAATCATTAACAATTTTATACCTAATCTCTTAAAAAACAATAAATAATCTTCTTGTTATTGACCAAAATTTACCTTTAATCAAATAAATGTTTAAATTAAAATAGAAAGTGATGTCAAAATAGACAAAAAATAAAGCCATGTCTACGAAACATAGTCAAATAATCAATAACATTTTTATATCTAATCCCTTAAAAGTAATAAATAATTATCCTTCTTTTATTAACCAATATTTAAGTTTAACCGAATAAATATTTAAGAAAAAAATAGAAAGTGATGTCAAAATCAACTAATCCAAAGAGCTATAATATATCTAAACATCATAATACAAATTCAACCATATTCTATTACTTAATTGAAAATAATAATAATAATAATGATAATAAAAGGTTTCATCATTGAGGATTAGAAAAAGAGGAAAATGTGGGGCTATAGCTATTCCCCACACAAAATGGCATGACTTGTGTTTTCATTGATTTAAAAAAAAAAAACCTAGCATTGTGGAGGTGGATTATGAGGATTGAACCAGTGGAAATCGCGTGAAAATATTTCATGGTATGCAAGATAGGATTTTCGTAGGGCCCTGTATAATGGTGTGATTTTGTGTGGAGAATAGCTGCGTCCAAAGTGTGGTGGATAAGACCAACCAATGTTGTCGCTTATATGGAATTTGTCCCATCAAAAAGTCTAGGTGGCTATATCTACCCAAACATCATAATACATTCAATGATATGAGATTTCCACACTCCATAATAACAAGATATAGTAGTTTCTGGATTAAATTGTGTAAGATTTTAGCATCAACCTTTCAGATCACACTCCACGATCCATTGTCAGGATTATGTTTTCTTGGCTCTCTTTATCTTGATGATAGATCACAAAATGTAAATGTCATCCAAAACATTGATATTAAAATCTTGTACACAATTTAATCTAGAAACTGCCATACCTTATCGCAATGCATATTTGACAATGTTTATTAATTAATTAAAATTTGAAAAAAGGTAAGGTTTCTCCATAGGATAGGAAAAGAGGAAGGTGTAGTGGATAAGATCAGAGCCGATGTTGTATATGATTTTTATTTGTACTATCGAAGGTTGTGGTGCGAAGTCGCCATTCAGAGGAACTTTTGAGGTTTTAGAACGTGATTTCAAAAGGTGCGAAGTCGCCATTCAGAGGAACTTTCGAGGTTTTAGAACGTGATTTCAAAAGAAATGTCGGCATTGACTCAAAATTAGGGGTCGATAAAGTCTGAGAGATTTTCATATGACGCCCAGTAAGCGCCAAACTGTGTGTCCGCCGAATATAGCCAATATCCCTTATTCTTCCCCCTCACCTTCCTCCTGTACGCCCGACAAATTTGGCTGTATCCTCGTCCATTCTCTTCTCTCAGAAGACGCGGACAAATCAAACTCTAACACTCAATAATTGTTACATTCATTGCTTATTCCCTCTCTCTCTCCGCCCAATTTGAAGAAGATTCCAGCTGTTAATTGAGCCCACACGGATTCAGATGGCAGAGCTCCTCTCTTTCCATATGCCCAACAGCTGTGCTCGTCTCATCACAATCACTAAAGCCTGTGGGCGGATCATCCACTTGACTTCCACCTTTCCCATAATGGACTCTACCGGATTGTCTGCATTCATATTCCTTTGACCTCTCCTACCTATTTAGTATTGAAGGAGTTATTATGTTGGAGAGGAACAAACATTCCGCCGCCCTCTTTACTGCGGGGAAGAAAGGACTGAGGAGGACTTCTCCATTAAAGGGCATTTGGGGAGAGCTCTGTGTTGTGATTGATATTGGGGAATGTGGCCCCGAATGATGGCAAACAAATGGCTTCGCCTCAAATCAGGAGGGGATAAGTTCAAGAGCGATGCAGAGGACGAAGCTGCTGATGCCCTCTTCTGTAATGGAGATCCCACTGTCGGTAAATACCACACTAGCTAGAAATGGGGATCTGTTAATAATTTTAATGGTGTGAATTGAATGTTGTTTATATTGAATGGGAGTTTTTGATTTTGCAGACAGACCGGCCAAGCGTTCTCCAGTTCTGTTGCGGGGACAGTCGGAGACTCTGTGGATGGACTGTGTGGATAATTTTAATTACAGGTCTGTATTCCAGACCCATTTGTTTGGGAATCCTGCCTGTGAAATTTTACTCTGTTTGCTGAGAAATTAAGGCATTTATGTGAAACAGGATGTTTGTGGGTACATGGAATGTTGGAGGAAGAACACCGCGAGACAGTTTGGATTTGGAGGACTGGCTTAAGGCCAGAGAATCCTGGGACATTTTTGTTATTGGGTATGTTCTTGGGTATGCTATATACTCTTAATTGGCGCTGGCAAATTGGGTATAATGTAAATGCTGATGTTGGTGTTGGTGTAATGTTATCAGGCTACAGGAAATCGTTCCCCTGAAGGCCGGGAAGGTTTTGGGTACAGAAAACAGCCGGGCGGCCGATGAATGGGATGCCCTAATCCGAGGCGTGTTAAACAAAAGGGCTCCGCCAGAAAACGCTTTTATCTCGAAAAGCGCAAGTATTCCGTTATCCGATGAGGAAGAATCTGTGGATCGACAATGGAGTATGAAAGATGCCCAGAGCATAGAAAAGTTGAATTTGGATGGGCCTTGGAGTGAGAGAAAGCGGTTCATAAGAGTTGCAAGCAAACAAATGGTGGGAATATTCATCACTGTGTGGGTGAAATCCGAGGTGAGGCATCACATCCGGGACTTGAAAGTCTCCTGTGTGGGATGCGGCATCATGGGCTGCCTCGGCAACAAGGTTAGTTATTGAATTCTTTACTCTTTTTTATTGGGAATTCCACCCTGTTAAAAAGTGTTGTTTGTACTGATTGAGTCCTATATTTCTCAGGGATCTGTTTCGGTAAGCTTGTCATTTCATCAGACGAGCTTCTGCTTTGTTTGCACACACTTGGCTTCGGGTCAAAAACAGGGTGACGAGATCCGGCGAAACTCCGATGTTGCAGAGATCCTAAAGAGAACCCGTTTTCCTCGAGATGCCAAATCCGGTTTGGACTTGCCGCAAACCATTCAAGAACATGAGTAAGTGAAAATAGGTACCTGCATTTTACAATCCTCCATTCTTTATCGAAAGATTTTAAGCAATTTGCTCCCCTGCAGTCGTATTATCTGGTTTGGCGACTTGAATTACCGGCTCACCATAACAGAATCGGAAGCAAAATCTCTTATCCATCAAAAAGATTGGGAGACATTACGACTGAGCGATCAGGTGAATTCTCTTGCTGACAAGACTTACAGTGATCTGAAATTCTCCAGGGTTGCTCTGTTTAATTGAATTCTGTTTTGTGGTCTTACCAGCTCCAGTTGGAGAAAAATGCAGGGCGAGTATTTGAAGGGTGGCAGGAAGGGCGTTTCGATTTCGCCCCAACATACAAATATGCTGCACATTCAAACCAATACTGCTGTACCCAAGATAAACCAGGGGGAAAGCGCCGCGTTCCAGCCTGGTATGACAATGCAGTATATCTATAGTTGATCCCTTCAAATTTCACGCTTATTGGATTCCCGCCCATGACCCATTTGTTTCATTAAAATTTGGCAGGTGTGATCGGATACTTTGGTATGGGAAAGGGTTGAAGCAATTGTCGTATGAGAGGGCAGAGAGTAGATTTTCGGATCACCGCCCTGTGTCGGCCATTTTTGCAACAGAGCTGGAGGTGATTAGCAAACGGAAGCTGAAAAAGAAGCTCGGTCTGAATCTCTCCTTCAAATTACTCCAAGCACAAGAAAGACTTTCTGAGCATGCGCTCAGTATTCAATCAACATCTCTGCAGGAGGCGATCCCATCCCTCTCATAATCGCTCAAATAGATTCAAGTTGTTATCTTGATATAAAACACTGTCTGCTTAAAAATCAAATGGTTTCAGTTTTCTTATCTCGCCAATGTTGGGATTCGATCCTGGAACCTGCTGCTCACATAAACAGATGGGCAGTTCAGCCATCACTTCAGTCTTGTCAAAAGTGGTAAACAGTGAACGGCAAGAATATGGAGCTAGATCTGGGCTCGCTGCAAATCTCAATAAATGACCATAAGAGCTTCAACATTGAATCCAAGATCATATGACAGAGATAATCAATATCAGTTTAATGTAAGTCACATTAGCTCAATTATGTAACATTACTTCAAAAGTTTTATTGCTCTTGATGCTGCTTTAATCTCTCCTCCTGCTTGTGAAAATGATTCCTGTGATGTGAATAAACAGTAACAATTGAATGGGTGCTTTGCATGCAGCTAGGTGACCTTGATAAGCCAAGCATTCTCCATGAACAACAATGACGACCTGCTCAAGGCAATGGAGTTCCTGTGATATTTATTGGTCGGAAGAGGACAAATGATTTCAGGTTTTCAACCCAAGGGGCTTTTATCTGTAGACCTATTCCATAGTAGACTGGCTCTGTACACCCTGTGTATTTGGTTGAATAACACCAAATCCCAAGATGCATTTGTTAATAGTATTAGTATTACAATGATTACTACCACTACGGAGACAGAATAAAACAGACATGTCAGATTAACAGAGAGCCTTAGTCCTAGCTCACACTGTCAGCTGAGGAGGCTTAAATCTTGGGTGTGCTCCCCCGAGGTCTTGAGTTCTATTGCTGACGTGCTCGCGCATCTTTAGAGGGATTAGTCTTACCCTAGCTCGCCTCAGATATCTAAGATATGGACCGCTCCAGCTCACCTCAGATACCCAAGATACCGACTACTGACTGCTGAACTGGATTGCAGAATACCCTAGACAAGCAAGAAGAAAAAAGAAAAAGAGAGCCATTTTATATTCATTTATCCTTAACCCCATAATTTCAGTTAAAAAGGGGTTACAGCTAAAGCTGCATTTTCACTTTCTGCGGGCTATCTAGACTGCAGCATTCAGGATAAGAGTTTTATCCATTGTAAACAGATATATCTGCATGCCTCTCAAATTTGGTTGCTCCCAATTTATGGCGATAAGTTGAGAAATCTGCTGAAAATAAAACAGAATAAGGATATAGGTGTATGAAACTGTTTGATTATTCCCACTGCTTAGACCTCCTTGAGAATGCCCTTCTGTTATAGCCTTGATGAACATAAGTTAGTTAAGCGCGGTCTTCTGCTACATTCTAGAATTTATTGATGAGTCTTAGTGATATTTGATTAAGGCATGTATTCTGTGGGCTCTGTCGAAGTCTAATTTAATCTTATTTGATTTGTTTAAGTTGTTTGTCACTCGAGTGGTTTAATGGTGATCTCAAGGAGGTTTTTAAAACTTGATGATCTTAATTGAAGGAGAACTTCCACTATATTTATCTTTTACATTTTTTCTTTTCCTTTTGAATATTGACAAATAATTAAATAATGTTTTCTTCTTTCTTATATAGTTATCTATAAAAAAAATTAGATGAACATAGTGTTAGGTTCCTATGAAACAATTGGACATTTTTCTCTAAACTATCTTAGCATAGGCAAGACCTAGTAATCATAAATCTTGGGGAGATTTTTCTCTCTCATCTAAAGAGAGGAGGTGCCTCACAACATTTCTTGAGTCCTACTTATATCAACATACATGTCAACAAAAAGTAAGGAGTATTATATTAGTAAGGTTGGTTATTTAACTAATTTTACTACTTATTTCTTAGCAATGTCTTTGGTTAGAATTTTAATTATGGATAAATAAAGGGGTTGAAATCACACAACTACTTTTTAATGAAAAATGTGTCATGTTACTACACATTTTTTTTTTTTTTTTACATCCTTTCTTCACTACTTTCTTGTACATATTTGATTTTAAATTTATCAATGTTAAAATAATTAGAATTTTACAACTACTTAAATAAGCAAAAAAATTTAAAAATAAGATACCTTTAACTCTAAAAGTGTTCTTTAAATTTGAAGAGGTAAGAAATTTTATGTGACTACTCTATTAGTTTCAAAAAAGCATTTATAAATATAGACAAGTAGGAATTCAATCTATTTAATCTATTTTATAGAGTTCATGCAATACTGAAATGTTTTTTAATCAACTTGTACCTATGAATATTTATTATTATTTTTATGTCTATTGATTTAAGTTTGATATGTAACTTAAGTTTTTTTAATAATAATTAGAAAATCTTCTTTAAATATATCATATTTTTTTAATGTATCCATTTTACAATATTTAACTTGAAGATGTAATTGTCACAATAATAAGTGTAAGGTATTAATATTTGTAGATTCCTAATGGATAGGATTTGAGAACTTTTTTCTATGATGTAATTTTAGTCTTTCAACAAACATGGTTTTGTGCATAGTGGGACACACATCTAGAGATTGCTAGTGAATTAAGTGTAAAAAGTTGTAGTTTTACCATGGCGCAATTAAAGTTTTAAAGAAAACAAAATATTCTGTATGTTGTGGTCCAAATAGATTACAAAAGAAGATATAATATGAGGAAAAACACATGCAATAGGTTTTAAATTAATTGTGCTTGTGTTGTGTCTGTGTGCATGCATTTGTATATGTATAAATATAAATATACATACATTCATAAAACCATCTATCAATCCAAAAATATGAAACATACTTCTATTTTATTTGCATCAATAAATGTTATGAAGTTGTTTATATATTTTTTTATAAACTTATAATAAATATGAGAGAGAACTAGTAGCATGGTATTAATATGAGAAAGAACTAGTGACATGGTTAACTATTAATATGAATTTAAGAATTTTTACAAATGTATTTTGTAAGAGGTGAAGCTGTAAAGATAGTGATTTCAGAGAACTTATGAACAGTTGTGAAAGTAATCAATCCTTTACTTGAAGTGAAAAGGGAATTTAAAAGGAATACAACAATGTACATGACATAATAACAAACTTATTGTAAATATGAAACAAGCAGAGAAATGAAATGTATACATAATAAAAAGAAGACAAAATACAATAGACACAATTTTATAGTTGTTGGGCAATTCCTTACATCCACTTTCAAGCACAAAATTGTCTTGTATTAATCAATATCCAATTCAATCCAATACATGACTGCACACAATTATTTATAGAAAGCTCTTCGAATACGAAGAGATGAGGGAAAACGAACGGTCATATGACTGTTGGACTTCATATCCCAACACTTATGAAATGGGAAGGGCAAAAGAAATTGGTGCAAACAGAGAAACAAAGGGTTTAATGGGAAGGGCAAAAGAAATTGGTGCAAACTGAGAAATAGGGGTTTTATGATTTTGGCGACATCGATTGTTATAGGACTTCTAATTATATTTTGTTAGCCTCGATATCGATTGCCAGTGAAAGAAATGGTTGTCTTTCAATGAGTGCAGTGTGCAATGTTAATTCAAATCTAAGTTTTCTTTTAAGGCAATGGAGTTCATGTGATCTTACAACTGATTTTAAGTTGTGAAAAAGTTAGTCAACTGTGACTAGTTAACATTTTTATCTCCGTGTTGTTTAACTTTAAACCGTTCTGATCTTTACAGATTGAAAGAGGACAACAAGTTTCAAGTTTTCAACCTATTCCATGCGGACGTAGCTAAGCTCCATACAAAATGCACCATTGACCAAATTTGAAAAATCCGAAAACACCACGGACTTCTGCAAAATTTTCAATTGTTGCGATATTGGAATGATTTCTTTCCTAAATGATTCTTTCCTAAAACTGATTTTGGATTCTTTCCTTTCTGATTCTTTCCTATCCTATAGACAATGTAGTTGTATCACAGCTTGATTGTAGGATCTAGAAAAATGTATATGTACCTGTATAGTTTTATTGTAAAGATAGAGAATGAAAAATATTCTACTCGATTTCTATTTTTTAAGTTGGTATCAGAGCTATGGCCGATTTAGATTTAGAAGTATTTGAGACCAAATCGGCCAAATCTGCTCCCATTATTATTCAATATGAAGGTTCATCGCTCAAGGCAGGGATTGTACTCAATGAAACAAACTATGATTTGTGGTCTCAAATCATGGAGATGCATATTGCTGAGAAGGAGAAACTCTCTTTCATTCGTGGTAATTCACAACCACCTACCGAGAAAGATGATGGATATGAGAAGTGGTATGTAGACAATCAAAAGGTCAAGAGATGGTTGTTGATATCTATGTCCCCAAAAATTATGAAGCAATACATTCGCTTACCCACCGCTCGAGATATTTGGAAAGCTCTTTCTAAAGCTTTTTATGATGGAGCAGATGAATTGCAGGTGTTTGTCTTGAACACTCTCTGTGTATTATGGAGAATTAACTGAGATTTTTGGTGAGTTGGATCATCGTGATAAGGTGATCATGGAAAGTGAGAATGATGTTGAATCTTACCGAAAATCAGTTCAGCGACAAAGGGTGCATATTTTTCTTGCTAGATTAGATGGTGACTTCGAACAAGTCCGTGGTGAAATTTTGAGAAAGGATCATATCCCCGAATTAGAAGCATGTTATGCATTGGTCTGTCGTGAATCTGTTCGACACACAACGATGATTGGAGAACCAGAAAAGATTGAAGCTTCAGCCATGGTGACTCGAAACCGATATATTCAGAACCGACCTTCTCAAAGCCCGTCTAAGATCACTAATGGTGCTGATAAATCCACCTACAAATGCGACCATTGCAATCAAACGGGTCATACCAAAAGTCACTGCTTTGAACTTGTGGGGTATTCAGAATGGTGGGATCATAGCCGCGATTCACGGAAGAAGAATTCAAAGAAGACCTCCAGTGCTGCGTTTGTTGAAACAAAGATAGCGGATGATGTTGTTGGACAGATCTCGGCATTAGCAGCAGTGGCAGGTAATGGTGGTAAGTTTTTAAATATGTCTATGCTTGTTTCTAATAGTGCATGGATAATTGATTCTGGTGC
>MU225479.1:889842-910059 GCA_018584345.1 Thuja plicata
TTTGTAAAAGAATGATACACACTGTTAGGTAGAAATCCAATACAAATTCCGAGACAAGAGGGTCCAATAAATTCGGATGATGAAGTCAATATCCCCAAACTTGCAAGAAAATCTCACAACAACAAAAACAACTAGAAAATCTGGAAATAAAATCAACTACTTGAAATAATTCTTTAAGTTAATCTCAACATTAGATTTAAATTTTACATAATTTTAATATATAATTGTAGATCTATATATTTGATTGATTGTAATTATTGAAGTTGGTCGAAGGTTAATAGAAAATAATAAGATTTGAATGGTAAACCATGAAGAACTTGAATTTAATAAAATATATATTTTATTTATCTACATTTTCTAATTTGATATTGTGATTTTAGATCACTTACACTTTATAAAAGTTCTCTGTATGTCAATTTATTTTGTACTATCATGATCCATCATTCATGATTATAATAAAACATCTATCTTCATTTATAATCATTTCATTTCTAGGATTGTTATTTAATGGTTTGGATTATTATAGCTTATAAGAGTTCTCTTCTTATCAAGAATACATTATGTCCTTCAACAATTTATTTTATGCATTTTGTGAGTATGATTTACTACTCTGTAATCTATGCATATGTTGTTGATATTGTGGCGACTGATCATGTAGTGGGTGTTGACACTATGTAAAACCCTAAAATGGTCAATTTTAGAGGTTGCCCTAAAACACATGTTATAAGCGACTGAGATGCATAATGCATTGTAATGTTGGTGTACTATTTTTGCTGGATAATAAGAAAGGTTGGACGGCTGTGTAGCTAGATGTAGCCCAGGTTTTGGGTGAACCACGTTGAATCTGTGTGTTATTTGTGTTCAATTTTATTCTTCTTTTGTTTCTGCATATATATAACTGTTTAATTTATATTGTTTCAGATCTGTCAAACCCTAACAATTGGTATCAGAGCAAGGTTTGTTGTTGTAGATTGAATGGACTTTCAGATTTGAGTGGGTGCAATGGAGGATTCCAAATTCAACATTGAAAAATTCAATGGCCAGAATTTTCAATTATGGAAAACGTAGATGGAAGATTATCTGTATCAAAAGGATCTGTTTAAGCCATTAGAAGGAAAAACCAAGAAATAAGAAACTATGTCAAATGAGGACTGGGAGATATTGGATAGGAAGGCACTGGAATCTATTCAATTGTGCCTTACACCATCTGTAACATTCAACATATCAAAGGAAAAAATGACTGTAGAGCTGATGGAGCTATTGGCTAAGTTATACGAGAAACCCTCAGCTTCGAATAAGGTATTTCTTATGAAGCGTTTGTTTAATATGAAAATGGGTGAGGGAGGATCTATAGAAAATCATTTAAATGAATTTAATATAGTCACTAGTCAATTGTCATCCGTACAAATTTCATTCGATGAAGAGGTTAGGGCTCTCTTAATTTTATGTTCTTTGCCAAAAAGCTGGAATAGCTTGGTTATGGCTGTAAGCAAATCTGTCTCTAGTTCAAATACTTTGAAATTTGATGAAGTTGTTGGTGTTATCCTAAGCGAGGAAATGTGATGGAAAAGCACAGGTGAAACTTCAACCTCATCAGGTTCTGTTTAAACGTGGAGAACAGAGGAAGAACAAGTGAAAGAGGAAAAGGCCCTTCACATGACAAGTCACGAGGGAAGTCAAAGAAATGACATTCTCAATCTAAAGGAAAGAAAGATTGTTGGTACTGTGGAAGGCCTGGTCACCTTAAGAAAGACTGTTGGTCTCAAAAAAATAAACAAGAAGACGGAAATGAAGATAACAGTAAGGAAGCTAATGTTGCAAGTAATACTTTACAAAATGCTTTAATCTTATGTTTGGATAATGTTAATGATTCTTGGGTAATTGATTATAGGGCTTCATTCCATGCTACACCCCATAGAAAATATTTTCTAGATTATGTTTAAGATGATTTTGGACAGGTATATTTGGGTGATGATGAGCCCTGTCCTATTGTTGGGAAAGGGAAAATAAAGATCAAGTTGCCAAACGGAAATGACTGGGTATTGCAAGAGGTAAGGCATGTACCTAATTTAAGAAGAAATTTAATTTCTGCAGGACAACTGGGTAGTGAAGGCTGCATAGTCATGTTTACAATCAATGTCTGGAAGGTCACTAAAGGTTCATTAGTAGTTGCTAAAGGTTCAAAGATAGGCACATTATATATGTGTACTAGTAACACTTATTCTACCTTAGCTGCTACTGATAATGTTAATGCAAGGAAAGGTACTATAGATGTTGCAAGAACAGATTAAAAAATGTGGCACCATAGGCTTGGGCACATGAGTGAGAAAGGGATGAAAATCCTTCACTCTAAAAATCTGTTGCCAGGACTGAAAAATATCGATTTAGATTTTTGTGAAAACTGTGTTTATGGAAAACAAAAAAGAGTCAGATTTCTCAGAGTTGGGAAAGAAAAGAAGAGTGAGAAGCTAGAGCTAGTGCATTCAGATATATGGGGACTGGCTCAAGTATCATCTCTCGGTGGATCTCATTATTATGTTATTTTTATAGATGATTCAACCAGGAAAACATGGGTATATAATCTAAAACAAAAATTTGATGTTTTTGAAACATTTAAGAAATGGAAAGCTTTGGTTGAGAATGAGACAGGAAAGAAGTTGAAGTGTCTTAGATCCGATAATGGAGGTGAGTATTGCAACATAGCCTTTGAAGATTACTGTTCTATCAATGAAATTTGAATACAGAAGACAGTTCCAGGAACCCCACAAGAAAATGGTATGTCAGAAAGAATGGATAGGACAATCATGGAACGTGCAAGGAGCATGAGATTGCATGCTGGACTGCCCCTTCATTTCTGGGCAGATGTTGTAAACACTACAATCTATCTGATAAATAGAGGAATCTATCTGATAAATAGAGGACATTAAGCTCCTTTGGATGGTGGTATTCTAGAGGAAGCATGGACTAGTAAAAAGGTAAATTATTCATTTCTGAAAACTTTTGGTTGTGAAGCTTTTGTCCATGTTGATAAAGAAAATAGAACCAAACTTGATGCTAATTCTAAAAAATGTACCTTCATTGGATATGAGGTAAATGACTATGGTTATCGGTTATGGGATTTTGAAAATATTAAAATAAATAGAAGTAGAGATGCTATACTCAATGAGAAGGTCATGTATAAAGAACAGTTGCAGGAAAAGAAGCCTGAACAGGTCAAACAAGAATATGTGGTGTTGGATGGGACTCCTGAAAATGAAATACCACTGGTACCTGATGCTCAGCAACAATAGGTTATCCCACATACTTCTATAAGTGTTAGACATTCTATAAGGTCAAGCAGACCTCCTGAAAGGTTTTATCCTTCTTTGTATTCCATTTTATTGACTGATTCTGGTGAACCAGAAGAATATGAAGAAGCAATGCAGGTGGATGCCAAACAACAGTGGAAGCTAGGCATGCAATAACCCAAGACCCAAACCTGAATTAGAGACATGCAATAACCCAAGACCCAAACCATCCCACACAGAGGACCCCAACCAGACAAAAAACAAAAGGATGTCAATGCCCACCGACAGTCCATTTGTAAAAGAATGATACACACTGCCAGGTAGAAATCCAATGCAAATTCTGAGACAAGAGGGTCCAATAACTCTGGATGATGAAGTCAATATCCCCAAACTTGCAAGAAAATCTCACAACAACAAAAACAACTAGAAAATCTGGAAATAAAATCAATTACTTGAAATAATTCTTTAAGTTAATCTCAACATTAGATTTAAATTTTGCATAATTTTAATATATAATTGTAGATCTATATATTTGATTGATTGTAATTATTGAAGTTGGTCAAAGGTTAATAGAAAATAATAAGATTTGAATGCTAAATCATGCAGAACTTGGATTTAATAAAATATATATTTTATTTATCTACATTTTCTAATTTGATATTGTGATTTTAAATCACTTACACTTTATAAAAGTTCTCTGCATGTCAATTTATTTTGTACTATCATGATCCATCATTCATGATTATAATAAAACATCTATCTTCATTTATAATCATTTCATTTCTAGGATTGTTATTTAATGGTTTGGATTATTATAGCTTATAAGAGTTCTCTTCTTATCAAGAATACATTATGTCCTTCAACAATTTATTTTATGCATTTTGTGAGTATGATTTACTACTCTGTAATCTATGCATATATTGTTGATATTGTGACGACTGATCATGTAGTGGGTGTTGATACTGTGTAAAACCCTAAAATGGTCAATTTTAGAGGTTTCCCTAAAACACATGTTATAAGCGGCTGAGATGCATAATGCATTGTAATGTTGGTGTACTATTTTTGCTGGATAATAAGAAAGGTTGGACGACTGTGTAGGTGGATGTAGTCCATGTTTTGGGTGAACCACGTTAAATCTGTGTGTTATCTGTGTTCAATTTTATTCTTCTTTTGTTTCTGCATATATATAACTATTTAATTTATATTGTTTTGGATCTGTCAATCCCTAACAATTGGTATCAGAGCAAGGTTTATTGTTGTAGATTGACAGGACTTTCAGATTTGAGTGCGAGCAATGGAGGATTCCAAATTCAAGATTGAAAAATTCAACGGCCAGAATTTTTAGTTATGGAAAATGAAAATGAAAGATTATCTGTATCAAAAGGATCTGTTTAAGCCATTAGAAGGAAAAACCAAGAAACAAGGAACTATGTCAAATGAGGACTAGGAGATATTGGATAGGAAGGCACTGGGATATATTCGATTGTGCCTTGCACCGTCTGTAACATTCAACATATCAAAGGCAAAAATGACCGTAGAGTTGATGGAGTTATTGGCTAAGTTATATGAGAAACCCTCAGCTTTGAATAAGGTATTTCTTATGAAGTGTTTGTTTAATATGAAAATTGGTGAGGGAGGATATATAGCGAATCATATAAATGAATTTAATAAAGTCACTAGTCAATTGTCATCTGTACAAATTTGATTCGATGAAGAGGTTAGGGCTCTCTTAATTTTATGTTCTTTGCCAGAAAGCTGGAATAGCTTGGTTATGGCTATAAGCAACTCTGTCTCTGGTTCAAATACTTTGAAATTTGATGAAGTTGTTGGTGTTATCCTAAGCGAGGAAATGTGACAGAAAAGCATAGGTGAAACTTCAACCTCATCATGTTTCGCTTTAAACATGGAGAATAGAGGAAGAACAAGTGAAAGAGGAAAAGGCCCTTTGCATGACAAGTCACGAGGGAAGTCAAAGAAATGATGTTCTCAATCTAAAGGAAAGAAAGATTGCTGGTATTGTGGAAGGCCTGGTCACCTGAAGAAAAACTGTTGGTCTAAAATAAAAAACAAGGAGACGGAAATGAAGATAATAGTAAGGAAGCTAATGTTGCAAGTAATACTTTACAAGATGCTTTAATCTTATGTTTGGATAATGTTAATGATTCCTGGGTAATTGATTATAGGGCTTCATTCCATGCTAAACCTCGTAGAAAATATTTTCTAGATTATGTTTAAGGTGATTTTGGACAGGTATATTTGGGTGATGATGAGCCCTGTCCTATTGTTGGGAAAGGGAAAATAAAGATCAAGTTGCCAAAGAGAAATGACTGGGTATTGCAAGAGGTAAGGCATGTACCTAATTTAAGAAGAAATTTCATTTCTGCAGGACAACTGGGTAGTGAAGGCTGCATAGTCATGTTTACAAACAATGTCTGGAAGGTCACTAAAGGTTCATTAGTAGTAGCTAAAGGTTTGAAGATAGGCACATTATATCTGTGTACTGGTAACACTTATTCTACCTTAGATGCTACTGATAATGTTAATGCAAGGAAAACTACTATAGATGTTGCAAGAACAGATTCAAAAATGTGGCACCATAGGCTTGGGCTCATGAGTGAGAAAGGGATGAAATCCTTCACTCTACAAATCTGTTGCCAGGACTGAAAAATATCAATTTAGATTTCTGTGAAAACTGTGTTTATGGTAAACAGAAAAGAGTCAGATTTCTCAGAGTTGGGAAAGAAAAGAAGAGTGAGAAGTTAGAGCTAGTGCATTCAGATATATGGGGACCGACTTAGGTATCATCTTTTGGTGGCTCTCATTATTATGTTATTTTTATAGATGATTCAACCAGGAAAACATGGGTATATTTTCTGAAACAAAAATCTGATGTTTTTGAAACATTTAAGAAATGGAAATCTTTGGTTGAGTATGAGACATGAAAGAAGTTGAAGTGTCTCAGATCCGATAATGGAGGTGAGTATTGCAGCACAAAATTTGAAGATTACTGTTCTATCAATGAAATTCGAAGGCAGAAGACAGTTCAAGGAACCCCACAAGAAAATGGTGTGTCAGAAAGAATGGATAGGAAAATCATGGAACATCCAAGGAGCATGAGATTGCATGCTGGACTGCCCCTTCATTTCTGGGTAGATGTTGTAAACACTGCAATCTTTCTGATAAATAGATGACCTTTAGTTCCTTTGGATGGTGGTATTCCAGAGGAAGCATGGATTGGTAAAAAGGTAAATTATTCGTTTCTAAAAACTTTTGGTTGTGAAGCTTTTGTCCATGTTGATAAAGAAAATAGAACCAAACTTGATGCTAAGTCTCAAAAATGTACCTTCATTGGAAATGGGGTAAATGACTATGGTTATCAGTTATGGGATTTTGAAAATCTTAAAATAATTAGAAGTAGAGATGTTATATTCAATGAGAAGGTCTTATATAAAGAATAGTTGTAGGAAAAGAAGCTTGAACATGTCAAACAAGAATATGTGGTGTTGGATGAGACTCCTGAAAATGAAATACCACTAGTACCTAATGCTCAGCAACAACAGGTTATCCCACAAACTTCTGTAAGTGTTAGATGTTCTACAATGTCAAGTAGACCTCCTGAAAGGTTTTCTCCTTCTTTGTATTCCATTTTATTCACTGATTCTGGTGAACCCGAAGAATATGAAGAAGCAATGTAGGTGGATGCCAAACAACAGTGGAAGCTAGGCATGCAATAACCCAAGACCCAAACCTGAATTAGAGACATGCAATAACCCAAGATCCAAACCATCCCGCACAGAGGACCCCAACTAGACAAAAAACAAAAGGATGTCAATGCCCACCAACAATCCATTTGTAAAAGAATGATACACACTGCCAGGTAGAAATCCAATACAAATTCCGAGACAAGAGGGTCCAATAAATCCGGATGATGAAGTCAATATCCCCAAACTTGCAAGAAAATCTCACAACAACAAAAACAACTAGAAAACCTAAAAATAAAATTAACTACTTGAAATAATTCTTTATGTTAATCTCAACATTAGATTTAAATTTTGCATAATTTTAATATATAATTGTAGATCTATATATTTGATTGATTGTAATTATTGAAGTTGGTCGAAGATTAATAGAAAATAATAAGATTTGAATGGTAAACCATGAAGAACTTGAATTTAATAAAATATATATTTTATTTATCTACATTTTCTAAATTGATATTTTGATTTTAGATCACTTGCACTTTATAAAAGTTCTTTGCATGTCAATTTATTTTATACTATCATGATCCATCATTCATGATTATAATGAAACATCTATCTTCATTTATAATCATTTCATTTCTAGGATTTTTATTTAATGGTTTGGATTATTATAGCTTCTAAGAGTTCTCTTCTTATCAAGAATACATTATGTCCAACAATTTATTTTATGCATTTTGTGAGTATGATTTACTACTCTGTAATCTATGCATATGTTGTTGATATTGTGGTGACTGATTATGTAGTGGGTGTTGATACTATGTAAAACCCTAAAATGATAGATTTTAAAACCCTAAAAAGAAGATCGACATTGTAAAACCCTAAAATGGTCGATTTTAGAGGTTGCCCTAAAACACATTTTATAAGCAGTTGAGATGCATAATGTATTGTAATGTTGGTGTACTATTTTTGTTGGATAATAAGAAAGGTTGGATAGCTGTGTAGATGGATGTAGCCCAGGTTTTGGGTGAACCACGTTAAATCTATGTGTTATCTGTGTTCAATTTTATTCTTCTTTTGTTTCTGCATATATATAACTATTTAATTTATATTGTTTCAGATCTGTCAAACCCTAACAATTGGTATCAGAGCAAGGTTTGTTGTTGTAGATTGATAGGACTTTCAGATTTGAGTGGGAGCAATGGGGGATTCCAAATTCAAGATTGAAAATTTCAACGGCCAGAATTTTCAGTTATAGAAAATGTAGATGGAGGATTATCTGTATCAAAAGGATCTGTTTAAGCCATTAGAAGGAAAAACCAAGAAACAAGGAACTATATCAAATGAGGACTGGGAGATATTGGATAGGAAGACACTAGGATCTATTCGATTGTTCCTTGCATTGTCTATAACATTCAACATATCAAAGGCAAAAATGACTGTAGAGCTGATGGAGTTATTGGCTAAGTTATACGAGAAACCCTCAGCTTTGAATAAGGTATTTCTTATGAAGCATTTGTTTAATATGAAAATGGGTGAGGGAGGATTTATAGTGAATCATTTAAATGAATTTAATACAGTCACTAGTCAATTTTCATCTGTACAAATTTGATTTGATGAAGAGGTTAGGGCTCTCTTAATTTTATGTTCTTTGCCAAAAAGTTGGAATAGCTTGGTTATGGCTGTAAGCAACTCTGTCTCTGGTTCAAATACTTTGAAATTTGATGAATTTGTTGGTGTTATCCTAAGCGAGGAAATGCGACGGAAAAACATAGGTGAAACTTCAACCTCATCAGGTTCTGCTTTAAACGTGGAGAACAAAGGAAGAACAAGTGAAAGAGGAAAAGGCCCTTCGCATGACAAGTCATGAGGGAAGTCAAAGAAATGACATTCTCAATCTAAAAGAAAGAAAGATTGCTAGTACTGTGGAAGGCCTGGTCACCTGAAGAAAGACTGTTGGTCTCAAAAAAACAAACAAGGAGATGGAAATGAAGATAACAGTAAGGAAGCTAATGTTGCAAGTAATACTTTACAAGATGCTTTAATCTTATGTTTGGATAATGTTAATGATTCCTAGGTAATTGATTATAGGGCTTCATTCCATGCTACACCCCATAGAAAACATTTTCTAGATTATGTTTAAGGTGATTTTGGATAGGTATATTTGGGTGATGATAAGCCCTTTCCTATTGTTGGGAAAGGGAAAATAAAGATCAAGTTGCCAAACGAAAATGATTGGGTACTGCAAAAGGTAAGGCATGTACCTAATTTAAGAAGAAATTTAATTTCTGCAGGACAACTGGGTAGTGAAGGCTGCATAGTCATGTTTACAAACAATGTCTGGAAGGTCACTAAAGGTTCATTAGTAGTAGCTAAAGGCTCAAAGATAGGCACATTATATCTATGTACTGGTAACACTTATTCTACCTTAGATACTACTAATAATGTTAATGCAGGGAAAACTACTATAGATGTTGCAAGAACAGATTCAAAAATGTGGTACCATAGGCTTGGGCACATGAGTGAGAAAGGGATGAAAATCCTTCACTCTAAAAATCTGTTTCCAGGATTGAAAAATATCAATTTAGATTTTTGTGAAAACTGTGTTTGTGGTAAACAGAAAAGAGTCAGATTTATCAAAGTTGGGAAAGAAAACAAGAGTGAGAAGTTAGAGCTAGTGCATTCAGATATATGGAGACCAGCTCAGGTATCATCTCTTGGTGGCTCTCATTATTATGTTATTTTTATAGATGATTCAACCAAGAAAACATGGGTGTATTTTCTGAAACAAAAATTTGATGTTTTTGAAACATTTAAGAAATTGGAAGCTCTGGTTGAGAACGAGACAGGAAAGAATTTGAAGTGTCTGAGATCTGATAATGGAGGTGAGTATTGCAGCACAGCCTTTGAAGATTACTATTCTATCAATGAAATTTTAAGGCAGAAGACAGTTCTAGGAACCCCACAAGAAAATGGTGTGTCAGAAAGAATGGATAGGACAATCATGGAACGTGCAAGGAGCATGAGATTGCATGTTGGACTGCCCCTTCAATTCTGGGTAGATGTTGTAAACACTGAAATCTATCTAATAAATAGAGGACCTTCAGCCCCTTTGGATGATGACATTCCAGAGGAAGCATGGATTGGTAAAAAGGTAAATTATTTGTTTCTGAAAACTTTTGGTTGTGAAACTTTTGTCCATGTTGATAAAGAAAATAGAACCAAACTTGATGCTAAGTCTTAAAAATGTACCTTCATTGGATATGGGGTAAATGACTATGGTTATCGGTTATGGGATTTTGAAAATCTTAAAGTAATTAGAAGTAGAGATGTTATATTCAATGAGAAGGTCATGTATAAAGAATAGTTGCAGGAAAAGAAGCATGAACAGGTCAAACAAGAATATGTGGTGTTGGATGAGAATCCTGAAAATGAAATACCACTAGTACCTGATGCTTAGCAACAATAGGTTATCCCACAAACTTATGTAAGTTTTAGACATTCTACAAGGTCAAGTAGACCTCCTGAAAGGTTTTCTCCTTCTTTGTATTCCATTTTATTGACTAATTGTGGTGAAGCAGAAGAATATGAAGAAGCAATGCAGGTGGATACCAAACAACAATGGAAGCTAGGCATGAAAGAGGAGATGGACTCCTTTTTGAAAAATAAGACTTGGTACTTAGTCCCTTTACCTGAAGGAAAAAGAGCCTTGCCTAAAAAATGGGTTTATAGGCTGAAGGAGGAAGATGGAGGAAAGAAAAGGTATAAGGCCAGATTTGTGGTAAAAGGTTTTGTACAGAAAAAGGGTATATATTTTGATGAAATATGCTCCCCTTTTGTAAAAATGACTTCAATTAGAACTGTACTAAGTCTTGTGGCTGTAGATGACTTGCATCTTGAACAACTAGATGTCAAAACAACCTTTCTCCATGGAGATTTGGAGGAGGAAATTTACATGCAGCAACCAGAGGGATACGCGGTCAAGGGTAAGGAGAATTTAGTGTGCAGGTTAAGGAAGAGTCTGTATGGCCTAAAGCAGGCACCCCACCAATGGTATTTAAAATTTGATAGTTTCATGGCTGAACAAGGTTACCATAGATGTCATTTTTATCACTGTGTGTACTATAAGAGATTGGATAATGGGAGGTACATTATCCTGTTACTCTATGTTGATGACATGCTTGTTGCTAGGTCTAATATGCAACAAATAAATGAACTTAAACAGAAATTAGCAAGGTCATTTTCTATGAAGGATTTGGGTGCTGCTAAGCAAATCCTTGGTATGAGGATTACACGGGACAAGAAAAATAGAACCTTGAATCTGTCCCAAAGTGAGTATATAAAGAAGGTGTTGAAAAGATTTAATATGCAGGATGCAAAAGTAGTCAGTACACCTTTGGCTAGTCAGTATACAAACACTAAAGGTGCTGGAACAAGCAATTAAAATGATGACACCCCATCAAATAGATCTGGTGGCATCACCATTCCCAACTAAGTTGCACAAGTAATTATGGAACTGCATTATGAAAAGTTATATTATGCATCAGTTCCATTACACACTGGTCATATTGACAAAATTAGCATTTTTGAAGATGCACTATATTGTTACTTGTAATATTATTGAAAAACAATTCCATCAGTTAATGGGTACAAATAAGCATTGGTGAACACACACAGTAAAGTTGACACTGCTTATCGAAATGTATCAGGCATTACATAAAAGCCAAGTCGTTAAGTGTAAACTGACAGACATCGGTGATCTTTGAGCCAATAGAAGTTGTCGTCACCATTTTACCGACAATCATCAGTGAAATCACAAAAGCTGCTAGCTACCCTAAAACTTTGCGCCTACACTGAGGATGTTATTTATGCCTCAACCGATGAACTCAATCTTTGTATACCGATGAGTTGTTGGGCATTAATGACAACTTAGGGCACAAAAGTTATAAAAGTGTGACGGAAGAACTCATTTTGCACCCGCAATTTTTGAGCAACAAGCAGAGCTAAGCAGAGCGATTGAAGAGCAGATTGAAGTGTGACCTCAGCGAGATTCCAACTTGACTCAATAGATTCACAAGCGATCACAGAGATTCAGTAAGTACCTACAATCACTGACCGCGTTGTTTAAAATTATGGAAAGCCCTAAATTTCAAAATATGATGGCATCTACTTCAAGAACAACAAAAATGAAAGAGGATAAGAAGAAAATGATTAATCTTTGTAGCAATAGTACTTGTGTTGAACCTAAATACAAGTTACACCCAGAAATTGCATCGCAACCTGATGATTCTGGAGCATTCTCCAGAATCTCACCTAGGGTTTTGCTGGTAGAGGATGTAAGGTCCTATATTCATTGCAAGATCTTGGAATTAGGAGATCTAGACCTAGATAATTCCTATAAGGCACTATGTGATGAAACTGGAAACTTGAAAGAAGAGCACAAGCATCTGGAAGTGAAAGTTCTAAAAAATGCATTACACTTTCCTAGAGTTTTAAAGACCAAATGGATATAGATAGTTCTTAGCAGAATGCATAACCAGACATTGTGGCTTGATGAGCCTAAATGAATAACAAAATATGTTATTCATGCGGTTACTAGATATCCCACAATCGACAAGCCAAAAGGTCACAAGCACCCATCCTTGAAGGAAGTAGAAAAGTTGATAGGTGCAAAATTAGACAAAAGAGGTCTCAAGGTTAACACCATCACTGATGAGGAACTTAAGTTTGGTGCATGTGTGATAGGATATAAAATATTTCAGGCTGATAGAATGAAAAACATAACAAGCACTGCTATAAGCACATCCTACACAATCACCAAAGAAGAAGAAGAAGAAAGTAATAAAGAAAGACATCTTGGCAGTAACACTTGATGAGGTAATTGAAATACCCAAGTGGGATGTATCTACGTTGGATACTGAAACACTTCAAAAGTTTGGAGTGATATGTCAAATAAAAGCCATACATGAGAAAATGAGAAAAGAACAAAGGGAAGCCCAAGCACTTGACAAAGCTAGGGATATACTACATCAACTTGTTCTTGAGGTAAAATTTGAAAATGACACAACACTCATGGAAACAATTGTGGTTCTTACTGACGCCATCACTACTAAAACTGTAGATGCAAAGCAGGCAATGGAAGAACGAGCAGAGAGGAAGTATCAACACAAATTAGTTGAAAAGATCAGCCAAGAAGTGGCAGAGAACAAGGTAAAGCTCTCTGAATTAGCAAGTCAATTAGAACCTATGATTGCAGAAGCTATTACCTTAGTTCAACAAATGTGCACACTTGAAAATTTCACAAAAGAGAATAGTGAAAAGTTATCCCAGCTAGATTTAGATCTGACAGCAAGTGCACAAAGTTTAACCTCTGATGCAAATACAATAAAGTTGCATCATGACAAGATCACAGAGGTAAACAGATTAAGACAAGAGATATGGGATGCAGAGACACAGTTTAGAAATGAGGTTGCCGAGCTGCAGGCTCACATATTGCCAAACCTCACCACTCTGCAACAACACATTACAGATGCAAGAAATCCGATCTCAACCCCGGAGATGTCTGTGGTAGACAACATCTACGATATGCATGTAAGGATATCACTTGAGCACATGGCTCTAGAAAATTTAAAGGATAAATAGGAGAAGATGATGGAGGAAATCAAAGCCTCACACTCACACATTTTTGAAAAGTTGTAAGTACCTTTGCCTTTATTATCAAAAAAGGAGGAATGAATAGTACATATGTACAATATACTACATTAGCAGAAAGAGAAAAAGATATGTATGTTGTATGTACAACATGAATATGTACACTATATCAAATATAAAAAAAAATGGAAGGCAATCATATGTACATAAACTTACACTTACCGACATATGCATAGGGGGAGTCATTTCATGACTAAAGGAAAAATGACTAAGGATGAAGTACACACAAGTGTACATACTAATACATTAAGTAATTTGCACATATCAAGTTTGGATACTAATGTCAAAGGGGGAGATTGATGAAATTAAGTTTTGCCATTAGCATACTTAAGTGAAAAACATGATAAAAGTCATCGGTATAGGCATACCCGATGGACAACACGCTGCATAACCGATGAGATAACAATGCTTGACATAAAAATGCTAAGTATAGAATTGCCTGAAGAACACTGACCAAGTGTTGAACTGATGACAAAGCATAAAGGACATCATCGACAGTACAATTTTGTGAACATCACTGACAGAGTAGAAAAGACAAGGAACCTGATGAACAGTTCAAAATAGGGACACCGACAGAGTAGAAGACCGACAGAGAAAAGAATGAAAGAAATCCGATAGATTGAAAGAGCAACTTGACCATCAGAACTGACAGTCAGTTACAGAACCCGCAAAAAGTGGATCTGACTTTCCACATCATATAAAACATTGTAATTCTATTTATAGATTTTTAATTTGTTTTAAAACTTTACTTGAGGGTTAAGAAAGTATATTGTAATTGTTTTAAAGCATCCTAACGGATCTAAAACATAACTAACTAAATATCAAGGTCAAGTTGTAAACCTTGGATCTAGAGTTAATCTAAAAAGCGTGAATCAAGAATGGACCTAGAAACTAGTATATATAGATGTTCAATCATTTGTAATAGGTAACGTGTTGATAAATGATTGTAGCCACGAAGAGCATCTAAGCAGCAGAAGTGAATTCATGTAAAGTTCAGAAACAAATCATATCAATTCTCAAGAACACAGACAAGGCTACCGACGAGCAGAGACAAGGTATCATTCAATCACTCAAGGTGATTACTTATACATTGTAAGCTTTATAGGATCTGTTATCAGCAATTAGAGATTTCATATACTATCAGATCAACATTTATAATATAGTTGCATTCTAACAAGTGCATCTCATCAGAAATCCTTTAGCAGAAGGTGGACTTAATAGTTCTTGATAAATCTCTTAGCAGAGTGCACACCTAATGATGTTGCTAAATCTTCAAATGAAGTAGATCCTAACAGGTCTCCACTCTAATATTCCTAATAGGGTAGATCATCAGAAGTGATCAAATTGTAAGCCTTAACCGGCTCCCTTCTTATCTGCAGATAGTGAAGTTTTGTGGGTGACATCCCCACCATAGTTTTTACTTTCTAACAGGAGTTTTCTGCGATATCATACCTTGTATTATGTGTTATTTATTTTCATGAATGTTTCTTGAATTTTTACACATGTAAAGAACTTATGTTATGATTTCACATACATAAAGAAAGATGAACAAATAGATAGGTGAATATACAAATCTGATGACACAAAGGTTAAATGGGCCAATCACATAAAAAGTTTTAGAGGTACTGATTCACCCCTCCCCTCTCAGTACATAATTCTAGTAATTCCAACATCAATATGGATGATTAATTGATGTAAAATGAATTAATCTTGTCTTAAATTGAATTTAAAAAGAGAGGTTTTTCCTTACTATTATATCTCTGATTGTGTCAAATGCACTAGCAACAGTTGATACAACTTGTTTTAGAGACTCATCCTTCTTCTTGGATTTCACATAAATGCCTAAGTTCTTCATCACTTTTCACATTTTAGTCATTTTAATTAGTTGTAACATTAATTGACATTGAAACCAAATTTATTGTTACAAAAAATATGTCTAAACAATCTAGTCATGTGTGTCCTAATCTATCTCCATGAAACCAAACCACGCAGATTGTCTAGCACATCAGTTTGAATTTGAAACTGTTCATTCATTTCATTATCATTCAAAGGGGTTTCTTTCTCAATTGGTGTTTCTATGTCTACATCCACATTGTTGATTTCAATTGTCGTTTGATTGTCAATTTTAATAGGGGTTTGAATTTCACTTTCAATTGGGGTTTCACTTTCAATTCCTTTATCATTATGATTAACATTACCAATTTTAGGTGTTTGATGTGCAATAAAATTTATTACTCTGTTTTTAGGAAGAAAATCTAAATGATTTAAAGAGTAACCTGCTAGTACAAAAATATCAAGTTCTTTATCAAAATAAGTTTCATTTGGCTGTGAAGACATACCTGTATCCAATACTAGATTAGAAGATGCACCTGAATTTTCTCCTATTGTATTTTCTTCTTCAACCTTTGTATCCATCATGATGTCCTCAATGTTCTCCAGTGTAATTTTTAGTGGCAAATTCTGGGCAATATCTTTTGCGGAATTGGTGAATCGCGCATGTTATACGTTGGCCCAAATCGCCCAATCTCGATATGGTACCGGTTAAATATTCATTGGAATAGCCAATAATATTTTTTGTTTGATGAGGTTGACCAATATATTCGCCTTTAACCAATGTGACGTGGTTGTTTTAACGGTCTCTTATTCGCCAAGGGTATTAATTATGAATTGCATATAAAATCTAAAATAGCCAACCCATTAATTAATTGTTTTATAGATCATGATCTGTTTCACCAACCATTAATTATTTTTTATATTGACCACAGACTATTTTGCCAACCATTAATTATTTGTTATATTAACCATGGGCTATTTTGCCAACCGTTAATTATTTGTTATATTGACTACGACCTATTTTTCCAACCGTTAATTGATTGTTATATTTACCATGGCCATATTTCACCAATTGTTTGTTAATTCCTACATTCAGGTCGGCCAATTTTTGCCAAAAGCCCAGGAATTAAAAAAAATGGAAATTTGAATAATGGATTGATATAAATTAATATGAAACTTGTTAGTCTTATAGTTTTCATGTCACCTTACAAAATTTTGGAGGGCCAGATTTACAAATAGCAATCTTGCAACAGTAAACAGAGGATTCACTTTCAGCATTTTTGGAGAATCAGAATTCAGAGTAAGCTGGACCAAGCCACAAGGTAAGAAATTATTTGTTCACATTTCACAGTATTGCTATTAGTTTCCTAGTGACTAGTGAGAGGTCAAGATATTAGATAAGGGTGACTATCCTAAGTATCATCAGGTTGCTGAAGGGATTGAGATGTCAGGGGAGGTTGAACTTGAGACTCAGACTTCTCAGTGTGCTCTGGGTAGTGAAGGGATTGGAAAGATAGACAAGGGTAAGACTCCTGATCGTCAGGGCAGTGAAGGGCAGGGTAAGACTCCTAAGGGAAGTGAAGGTTCTGGGAGGCCATCGAAGCGCCCAAAACTTAAAGGTAATACCATAAAGGCTTTCTTTGGAGTTGGCAATGTTTCAGATCCATCAACTTCTGCAATTGCAAGTGCAAAATCCATTCACAGTAGCTCACCGGTACCACTACCACAAGCTGGGGTTGTCATTGAGTTAAATGAAATTCAAAATGCATCAAATGAGGATAACAATGGTGGCATGACGGAAGATGTTATAAGGGATACGCAAAATGAGTTGGATGAAAATGCTAGCAATGAAGATAATAATGATGTTGGTGGGAAGAAAAGAAAAAGGGTAGTAAAAATGGGGCGGGAGTGGGAAATGACAAGAAATTTTAAGGTTGACTGGGTAGCAAAGTACTAGTTCATTGAACCAATCCTACACAATGATGAACAACCAATAGAATGTAGGTGTAAGATTTGTACCTAGAAAAATAAAAGAGAGAAGAAGTTGCAGCTAAAGCTTGACATTATAGAAAAGCATATTGGTAAGGTTTATGAAAAACATATCAGAGATGGACAAGAAATATCAGTAGTGAGATGAAAATAAAAGGAAGAATGTCTTCATGTTAAGTATGCCATAGAATATGAAGAGCATAAGAAGAGAATGGAAGCAATTGCTAGTAGTGAAAATCCAATCAAGGCTGGGTTTAAACATGCAGCCAATGAAGCAAACCTGGCAAAGACCGTTCAGATGAGTGTTGTTTTTCATATTATGTCCAGAGGGCATGCTATGAGAGACTTCTCAGAATATGGTAATTTATTATCCTTTTTGAGAGTTCCTCACTATCCTATGTTACATTGGTCAACAAACGTTGGATGGGAAATGGAAAACTGTCTTTTTGAGATGGAAAAGCAAAATTTACAGGAGAAAGTAAAATAATCTAGATTCATTTCATTATCCATAGATGAATTTACTGCAGTAGATAACATTGCTTGGGTCTGTATGCATGTGTATACAGTAAAAGAACATGTCCGCCAAGCTCATCTACTGTGTGTTCGTAAAATGAGGGGCAAATCAACAATAGAAAACTTATATTTTGAAGTGAAGAATGCTTTGAATGAAGTTGCTGGTATAGATGATTTGACAAATGGCAAGAAGCTAGTGTATGTTGGAGCTAATGGAGCTGCAGTAATGCAAGGCCAAAGGAATGGTCTTTGTGCAATATTAAAAACTAGTATTGCACCTTACATGCTTGGCATACATTGCATGGCCCATCGAATTAATTTAGCATATAAAATTGTAAGCTATTTTCCTACAGTGTCAAAAGTTGAAGATCTAGTTCACAAGCTACACTCTTACTTCTGCAGAAGTCCAAAATGTTTTGCAGAATTTAAGATTTTTTCAGAGGGAGTAACACCAGGAAATAAGCTTCTCAAGGATGTTGAGACCAGATGGATCTCTTTGCATGGACCTGTAGAAAGAGTTCTAATAGAATATCAATCCTTGATCAGACTAATATATGAGCAACGCCTCACAGTAGATAAATCTCCTAATTTGTTACATAAGTTAAGTGATATAGAGACTCTATTAACTTTAGTCAGTCTTCTCCCCATGCTAGATTTAATGAACAAATTTTTTAAGAAAGACCAAGACAAAACTATGTATATCCATGAGTATAGCACTTTACGTAAAATGACATGTGTTGCTTTGGATTGTCTGTACTCAGATATGACAACAATTCAAAGCCCAAATTTTTTCAGGTGGCAAACAATTACAGATTTGAATCATGCTTTTAGAATTTTTTACAATTTAATGCAAAAATTGATTTATGTGTGTTTGTGAAAGGATATGAAATACGAATGCACCAATCTAAGATGGGCAAGCGAGGCAGACTACTTCCAGTTAAAAGGGTTGATTTTGACAGGATTGTTAAATCTGTTAGTTATAATTTGAAGTCAATTTCCTACCAACTTTCAAGTGAGATTTGTGAAAGATTCCCTCAAGAAGAAATTCTTGAAGCCATGGGTTGTGTGTTTGCTCAATTTTGGAAAAAATTTGGAGATAAACAAAATGATGTACAAATCTTTCATAAAAATATTGATGAATTGATCAGAGAGTTTTCAAAACATGCAAATTGCTATGGACAACCAATTGAAGGAATTTTAGATTTAGGTAATCTTAAAAAACAATGTAGACAATTTGCATCATGTATGAAATTGTAGATTAAAAATTTGGAGAATCCATTTGAACACGGTGCAATAACCAGGCTTTGGAAAAGGACAGAGTAGAGTGAAGTATTGTGTGGTTCAATATCAGAATATTTCAAACTTGCTGATTTATGTTAAACAATGATATTGGGGTCGGTGGAAGATGAAAGAGTTTTTAGTGCATTGGGGTTTTTGAAATCAAATATCATAAACAAACTAGACAAAAATTTGGAAACTTGCTTGAGGAAGTTTATAACATAGTACAATGTTAGAGACTTTCCTTATGATAGGGCATTGACAATTTGGAATTCCATGCATGAAAGACGAGGGCTTTTGAACACTTCAAAACCTGGTGGTACTGGTGCTACTACTAGTTCTGAGACAAATGATGGATCTTGGTCCCAGACTCAGAATGAAGATGAAGAATTTTTTTATTTTGAATACCCAACTCAGAATGAAGAAGAAGCTCTTGCTACTAGTCAATTTCAGGAGCTAGATTCCATATGGGATATAGAAGCTGCAGACTACTCACTAAGTGTGTGAAGTGATTTAGAAATTAGAATTAGCATTTAAATTTTGATTAATACTTAATAGGTATTTATACAATGTATACTTATTACCTTTTAGTTATTATTGTACTAGTTGGACTTGAATATTAACAATTTGAAATTGACTCCTATTACAAGTAATTACTAATAAGTATTGTTCATGATTTTTGTAATTTCAATTTATATTTTTGTAATTTGAATTTATGATTTTTGTAATGTATAATGTGTTGGTTTTTTTTATGTTGTGACAATAAGACAACAACCTCTTGTTCTTCTATCCAATTTTAGGAAGTAGCCAACTCCAAATATTACTTGACATCAAGAAAAGGACCAACTGACAAACACTCTGATAATGTTTCTACACTTTAGGTCTTACTTCATATCAATATGAATCTA
>MU225479.1:952687-981945 GCA_018584345.1 Thuja plicata
GGGGGGGGGCATCCTCTCCCTTTCTTCATGTCTCCCTCTCTATTTCTCCTTCCCTTCTTAAAACCCCATCTCACCTCTCTCCTCCCTCTAGGTATCTCACCTTTCTTCCCCCCTTTCTCCTCTTTCCCTAGATCTCTCACTCATTCCATGTCTACCTCTCCCTCTAGGGTAAAATAAAGAAGATGAGTCCACTTAAAGAAAAATTTTTACACTTAGTCATTTTTCCAAAAATGGAGTTTGTGAAACGGGGTCATGTTCTACTTCGAGACCCCAAGCCGAATTCAAATTGTGAGCCCGTAAGACACGGGGTCTCGAGCCTAGTTTCACGGAATGGGACCCCGTTAAAAATGGGGTCCCGTTCCATACGCTACCTCGTTTTGAAACAGGGTTATGTATGGAACAGGACCCTGTTCTGAACATGTTTTTTTTGTTTAATACTGTGGTTGTATTTTTACAAACGTCGCCCTGCTCCAGATCCCCACCCCATTTTGTTTCTGGCCACACCACCTCAGGTAAGCCCATATTTTTTTGGTTTTTTTTCCACTTTTATTGTCTTTTTAAAATTGTTTTTAGTAATATTTATTGTTTTTTATTATTTTTTAGTAATAAATTTGTCATTTTATATGCTCCAGAGCCCCACATCATTCTATTTTTGGCCACATCACCTCCAAGTAGGCCTTTTTCATTTTTACCCACTTTTATTGTTTATTTATTTATTTTTTATTATTATGAAAAATGTGTGTATGTTAAATTTATTTAATTTTATTGTACATAAATGTAAAAAAAAATATGTTTCACATTTATATTTCATTGTTTCATTTATTTAGTACATATAGATGTAATTTTTATTGTGTTTGTTTATGAAAATTTAGAAACCGAATGTACATTACACTATGAAACAACATAAAATAAAGAAATAAATTAAAATGAATGAGCAACCTAGAATACAAATCATAAACACATAACTTGTAATTGTAACCCTACACGAATAACACACAGTAGAAACCCTAGTTAAGACTCTTTATAGAAACAATATATAATGTGCATTAAACTAGTTCCTTAGATCTTAAGATTAAAAAATTTATATCCTAGAGACTCTAGGTTCTATATAGTTGAAATTAGGCATAGTTGTACACCTATATTCCTAATTACGATCCCTTAGGACCTATTATATATCCTAGGACCCCTTATGATAACTATGACTCCTTAGTACCCCTTATGATTACTATGACCCCTTATAACCCATTAACATATTCCAGGACCCTTTTTTACCACTTAGAAAACATCGATGTATCCTAGGGCCCATAATATATTCTAGAAGCCTTTAGAACCCATTATATATCTTAGGACCATTAATGACCCCTTAAGACCCATTAATGGGTTCTAGGACCGTTTACTACATCGATGACCCCATAGGACCCCTTAGGACCCACCATGTATCATAAGGGACCCTATGGAGTCATACGACCCATTAATGGGTCATAGAACCATTTAGGACCTATTAATGGGTCATTGTACCATTTAGGACCCATTAACGTATCTCAGGGCCCTTTAGTGCCACTTAGCAAAAATTAATGTATCCTAGGGCCCATAATGTATTCTAGGACCCCTTAGCACTTATTATATATCCCATGACCATTAATGACCCCTTAGGACCCACTATGTGTCCTAAGGGGCCATAAGGGGTCGTAAAACCCATTAATGAGTTGTAAGACCCTTTACAATCCCTTAGCATTTATTAATGGTCCTTATGACCCCTTAGGACCCCTTAGTACACATTAGGACCCCTTAGTACCCACTATGTATCCCAAGGGGTCGTAGGACCCATTAATGAGTACTAAGGGTGTTAACAACCACTTAAGACTCATTAATGGGTCCTACGACCCCTTATTACTAAAAAGACCCCTTAGGACCCACTATGCATCCTAAGGGGTCATATGACCCATTAATGAGTCATAACACCCTTTACAACCGCTTAGAGCTCATTAATGGGCCTTAGGACCCCTTAGTACACATTAGGACCCCTTAGGATCCACTATGTATCATAAGGGGTCATAACAGTTTGTAGGACCCATTCATTAGTGCTAAGGGTGTTTACAACCCCTTTGGACTCATTAATTAGCATTGTGATTCCTTAGGACCCCTTACTACGCATTAGGACCTCTTAGGACCCACTATGTATCCTAAGGAGTCATAACACCCATTAATGAGTCCTAAGACCATTTATGACCCCTTAAGACTCATTAGTGGGTCGTAGGAACCATTATGATGCCTTGGGACCCCTTACGGCCCACTATGTATCCTAAGGGGTCATAAGGGGTTGGAGCACCCTTTAATGAGTTATAATACCCTTTACAACTTCTTAGGACTCATTAATGTGTCCTAAGACCCATTATGACCCCTTTGTATGCATTAGGACCCCTTAGGACCCACTATGCATCGTAAGGAGTCATAAGTGTTAGTCCTAAGAGATCATATTACTAAGAGGGGGGATAAATCAATAGTCAACTGATTGTACAACTTTTAAATCTTATAACAACATTCACAAGATTGAAAATACACAAAGAAATGAAACACTTGACATGGAAATTTTTCTTGTAGAAACCCAATTTGGGAACAACTACGGTGATAATTAGTACCCATAAAATTTTGCACTCTTATGAAGTACACCCTGTGAGGAGCTTAACCCTATTAGGAGTTTACAAAGACACTGTTAGGTGTCACCCGGTTAAGGGATTTACCTCTAGTCCTATTGGGAGCTTTACCCTGTTAGAGGACTTAAAACACAAGATAATGTGCCACCCTGTTTAATATTTTACAATAAAAGACCTGTTAGGATCCACTCGGTTAAGTGATTTTTAATGCTACAACTGTTAGGGAACAATAAGTAGAATGATTTGTAAAAAGAAACACCTATGCCTGATCAGATCTGCTGTAATGCACACAATATCTTCTCTTCAGACTCAACTTTAACCTGGCTTGATCGTACCTTCACACCCACATCGGTTATCCACACAATTCATTCAACTTTATCACATAAATATTGTTCATCAAAACCTAGATCATTCCACCTCCTTAATATTTCCCTAAATATTTTATAATTTGAATTTCAAACTTCCCGCTCAAACACAATGTGCCAATACACAAATATTGATGCACAAAACAACTTTCCTATACTGCGTTGAACCATACTTAGATTTACTTAAGAATTCATGAAGAATGGTCAAACATGTTTAGACCCAACAAACCCTTCTTTTAGAATCTTCATGAAACACTATCATCGAACACTGAAATTCTAGATCATCGCCTCTAATCATTAGGAAATGTCACCACATCATGACTAACACAACTTTATTCACCGATGCTTCCATACCAGTCACCTAATTCAAGATCTACCATCGGTAACTCAAGAACATAAGTTCATTATGCTGAAACCACTTCTATAATTGCAATACATGTTCACCATTCATCCAAATAATTTGTATTCGCAACCATAAATTCTACACATTGTCAATAACATTCTCCTACAACCATGCCACAAACCTCATCATAGATTTTACAAACCAATCAAATCACCTATTGCGTATCACTGACAGATCTAGCAGTTGCACTATCAACCTTTATCTGGTCATAACTTGCTTATCAATATACATAAAAAATATCAGTCATACATTTGACATTCAAAGACATCCCCAAGTCCCTCATGAGGATCACTATAACTGAAACTCATAGCAACAATTTACTCATCATACTTATGAGCAACAACATACTAGGACCACTAGGTCAATGCTTGAAATCAATGAGAACACAATAACTGATCATCATGCAATCAAATCATTACAACATTGGTTATGTCAACAATCTCCCCCTTTGGCATTGACAAAAACACAACAAATCTTTTTCTTACCTTCTCAGTCAGCTATATTCCTTAGAAACAACAATGTTTCGACTTCTGTGAGGTTTCTCCCCGTTTCACTGAACTTCTTTCAAACACCATCCTCTGCATTATGTTTCTTTTACTTTCTCTCCTATTGTTCTCTTATCCTTACTTTCTCTCCCCCTTTGACAACAATGCCAAAGGTTTCAATCAATTTGACTGACCATGTTTTTGAAATAGCCCGTCTCTTCACTACATTGAATGCTCCCCCTAAGGAGTAGCCCCACAATATCAATCCAATCACAAGATATTCAATGAATACAATGGACTGATGCAACAAAATCTCTTCTAGTTCAATTCAGGTAGGGGAATGACCCCTAACCTACCTCTTAGATACTCAAATGCATCCTTAGGTAATAGTTTTGTGAAAATATCAATGACCTGCTCCTTAGTTGGTACATACTCCAACAATACCTCTTTTTCTTTTACATGTTCTCTAAGAAAGTGATATTTAATAGCTATGTGCTTTGTCTTAGAGTGCATCATCGGGTTCTTAGATATATTAATATCACCGTAGATAACCATAGGTTCAATTACCTTTTCTTTAATTCTTTCTAGTATCTTCTTGATCCACACCACTTGTGTATAGTTAATAGCAATAGAAACATATTCAGCTTCAGATGTGGATTGGGATATACAATTTTTCATTTTACTTGTCCAAGACACAAGGTTGTCACCAAGAAAGAATGCACCACCACTTGTTCTCTTCCTATCGTCCACATTTCCTGCCCAATCTACATCAATAAAAACATTTAAAATAAATCACCCATGTGAGCATACCAAAGACCATAGTCTTAAGTCCCTTTCAAATATCTTAATATTCTTTTCACCGCTATCATATGTGATTCCTTAGGATTAGCAGAAAACCTAACTACTAACCCAGCTGTCTGTGCTATATCTTCTCTACTGTGCACAACATGTTGCAACTTACTGATCATGGATCTATACCAAGCTGCATCTACCTCCTTAGATTTATCATCCTTTGACAATTTACAACTTGACACCATAGGAGTACCAACCGGTTTTGAGTCTTCTAACCCAAAGGTCTTCAATATCTCTTTCACATATCTGGACTGGCTAATGTAGATTCCATCTCTAGGTTGTGATATCTGCAATCCAATGAAGAATTTGATCTCTGCTATCCTTTAAATCTCAAATTCCTTTTTCATATTATCTTTAAATGCTATACTCATCTCATCATTTCTACCAAAAATGATGTCATCCAAAAAGACTTTGGCAATCAACTATTTGTCACCCTTCTCTATCTTCAGATATACATTATTGTTGTCACTTGTTCTGATGAAACCAATCTTGATAAGATATGAGTGAATTCTCTAATACCATGCCATTGGTGCTTGTTTTAATCCATATAAATATTTCTGCAGATTGTACACCATGCTCTTTTCTTCAGATGAAGCAAAACCTTCAAGTTGTTTAGTGTACAATTCTTCTTCCATAATACCATTTAGAAATGCTGACTTGAGATCCATATTATAAACTTTGAACTTTTTGTAAGAATCCTATGCAAGTAGAATCCTCACACCTTCAAGTGAGGCCATAGGTGAAAATGTTTCACCATAGTCCAAACCTTCCTCTTGTGCATAACCTTTACACACAAGTCTTGCCTTGTTTCTCACTACTTCACTGACTCGTTCATCTTATTCCTAAAAATCCACAAAGGGGTCGTAGCACCCATTATGACCCCTTACTTCTCATTAATGGATCCTACGATCCCTTAAAATTCCTTAGGATGCATTTGGACTCGTTAGGACCTACTATGTATCCTAAGGGTCCATAAGAGGTTGTAGGACCCATTAATGAGTATTAAGGGTGTTTACGACCCCTTAGGACTTATTAATGGGTGCTACAACCCCTTATTTAGGATACATAGTGGGTCATAAGGAGTCCAAATGAATCCTAAGGGGTCTTAAGGGGTCTTAGAACCCACTATGTATCCTAAGGGGTCATAGCACCCTTTAATGAGTCCTAGCACCCATTAATGAGTCAAAAGACCCTTTACGACCCCTCAAGAGTCATTAGTGGGTCGTAAGACCCATTATGTCTCGTAGAACCGAATATGATGCCTTGGGAACCATTATGTATCCTAAGGGTGTTTAAAACCCCTTAGGACCCCTTACTACTCATTAATGGGTGTTATGACCCCTTGGGATGCATTTGGACCCCTTAGGACCTACTATATATCCTAAGGGGTCATAAGAAATTATAGGACCCATTAATGAGTACTAAGGGTGTTTATGACCCCTTAGTACATATTAAATCACCTTAGGACCCACCATGCATCCTAAGGATTCATAAAGGGTCATAACACTCGTTATGACCCCTTAGTACTCTTTAATGGGTATTACGACCCCTTAAGACCCGTAAGGATGCCTTTGGACCCCTTATGACCCAATATGTATCAAGGACTCATAAGGGGTCGTAGCACCCATTATGACCCATTACTACTCATTAATGGGTCATATGACCCCTTAAGTCCCCTAAGGATGCATTTTGACCCCATAGGATCCACTATGCATCCTAAGGAGTCATAAGGTGTCATAGAACCCATTATGATCCTTTACTAGTCATGAATGGGTCGTACGACCCCTTAAGAGCCCTTAGGATGCATTTGGACCCCTTATGACCTACTATGTATCCTAAGGGGTCATAAGGGGTCATAGGACCCATTGATGAGTCCTAAGGCGATTTACAAACACCCTTAGGACTCATTAATGGGTCTTACGACCCCTTATGACCCCTTAGGATACATAGTAGGTCCCAAAGTCTCCATATGCATCCTAGGGGGTCTTAAAGGGTCCTAGGACCCACTAATGAGTAGTAAGGGGTTGTAAACACCCTTGTTACTCATTAATTAGTCTTACTACCCCTTATGACCCCTTAGGATACATAGTAGGTCCTAAGGGTCCATATGCACCCTAAGAGGTCTTAAGGGGTCATAGGACCCATTAATGTCTCCTAAGATCATGTACGACCCCTTAGAACTCATTAATATGTCCTAGGACCCCATAGGACTCCCTAGGACCCTTAGGATGGGTCCTAATGCATCCTAAGAGATCTTAAGAAGTCGTAGGACCCACTATGTATCATAAGGGATTGTAGCACCCATTAATGAGTGCTAAGACTCTTTACGGCCCCTTAAGACTCATTAGTGGGTCGTAGGACCCATTATGTCTCGTAGGACCCATTATGATGCCTTTGGACCCATTATGTATCCTAAGGGTGTTTACGACCCCTTCAGACCCCTTATTACTCATTAATGGGTGCTACGACCCCTTAGCACACATTTGGATCCCTTAGGACCTACTATGTATCATAAGGTATGATAAGGGGTTGCATCACCCATTAATGAGTCCCAAGGCATCATAATGGGTCCCATGACCCCTTAGGATGTATTTGGACCCCTGATGATGCACTATATATCCTAAAGGGTCATAAGGGGTTGTAGGACCCATTAATGAGTCCTAAGGGGTTGTAAACACCCTTAGTACTCATTAACGGGTTCTACGACCCCTTGTGACCCCTTAGGATATGTAGTAGGTCGTAAGGGGTCCAAATGCATCATAGGGGGTTTTAAGGGACCCATTAATGAGTAGTGAGGGGTCGTAAACACCCAAGTAGTACTAATTAATTTGTCCTATTACCTCTTATGACCCCTTAGGATACATAGTAGGTCCTAAGGGGTCTTAAGGGGTCGTAGGACCCATTAATGAGTCCTAAGACTATGTACGACCCCTCAAGAGTCATTAATGGGTCCTAGGACCCCTTCGAACTCCTTGGGACCCTTAGGATATGTGATGGGTCCTAATGCATTGTAAGGGTTAGTAAGGGGTCATAGGACCCACTATGTATCCTAAGGGGTTATAAAACCCATTAATGATTCCTAAGACCCTTTATGACCCCTTAAGACTCATTAGTGGGTCGTAGGACCCATTAGGACTCATTGGGACTTATTAGGACTTGTTAGGACCCTTAGGATATGTGATGGGTCCTAATGTATCATAAAGGGTCATAATGGGTTCTAAGTGGTCCTAGGACCCCTTAGGACCCTTTATGACCCATTATGACCCCTTAGTACGTATTACGTCACGTTAGGACCCTCTATGCATCCTAAGGATTCATAAGTGGTCGTAGCACCCACTATGACCCCTTAGTACTCATTAATGGGTCCTACGACCCCTTAAGACCCCTAAGAATAAATTTGGATGCCTTTGGACTTATTAAGACCCCTTAGGACCCATTATGCATCCTAAGGAGTCATAAGGGGTTGTAGCACCCATTATGACCCCTTACTACTCATTAATGGGTCATACGACCCCTTAAATTCCCTAAGGGTGCATTTGAACCCCTTAGGACGCATTTGGACCCCATATGACCCACTATGCATCCTAAGGAGTCATAAGGGGCCGTAGCACCCATTATGACCCCTTACTACTCATGCATGGGTTGTACGACCCCTTAAGAGTCCTTAGGATGCATTTGGACCCCTTAGGACCTACTATCTATCCTAAGGGGTCATAAGACCCATTAATGAGTACTAAGGGTGTTTACAACCCCTTTGGACTCATTAATGGGTCCTATGACCCCTTAGGATACATAGTAGGTCCTAAGGGGTCCAAATGCATCCTAGGGGGTCATAAGGGGTCCTAGGACCCATTAATAAGTAGTAAGGGGTCGTAAACACCCTTAGTACTCATTAATTAGTATTACTACCCCTTATGACCCCTTAGGATACATAGTAGTTCCTAAGGGTCCAAATACATCCTAGGAGGTCTTAAGGGGTCGTAGGATCCATTAATGTGTCCTAAGAGCATAAACTGCCCTTTAGGACTAATTAATGGGTCCTAGGACCCCTTAGGACCCCTTAGGACATACATGATGGGTCCTAATGCATCCTAAGAGATCTTAAGTTGTCGTAGGACCCACTATGTATCCTAAGGGACTGTAGCACCCATTAATGAGTCCTAAGAATCTTTATGACCCCTTATGACTCATTAGTGGGTCGTAGGATCCATTATGTCTTGTAGGACCCATTATGATGCCTTGGGATCCATTATGTATCCTAAGGGTGTTTATGACCCCTTAGGACCCCTTACTACTCATTAATGGGTTCTACGACCCCTTATCACGCATTTGGACCCCTTATGACCAAGTATGTATCCTAAGGTATGATAAGGGATTGCAACACCCATTAATGGGTCCCAAGGCATCATAATGGATTCCACAACCCCTTAGGATTCATTTGGACCCCTCATGACCCACTATATATCCTAAGGGGTCATAGGACCCATTAATGAGTCCTAAGGGGTTGTAAACACCCTTAGTACTCATTAATGGATCCTAAAACTCCTTGTGATCCCTTAGGATATGTAGTAGGTCCTAAGGGTTCCAAATGCATCATAGGGGGTCTTAAGGGTCCTAAGACCCATTAATGAGTATTAAGGGGTCGTAAACACCCTTTGTACTAATTAATGTGTCCTACCTCTTATGACCCTTGAGGATACATAGTAGGTACTAAGGGTCCAAATATGTCATAAGGGGTCTTAAGGGGTCATAGGACCCATTAATGAGTCCTAAGACCATGTACAACCCATCAAGACTCATTAATGGGTCATAGGACCCATTAGGACTCCTTAGGACCCTTAGGATACGTGATGGGTCCTAATGCATCCTAAGGGTTCTTAAGGGGTCATAGGACCCATTATGTATCCTAAGGGGTCATAAGGGGTTATAACACCCATTAATGAGTCCTAAGACCCTTTACGACCCCTTAAGACTCATTAGTGGGTCGTAGGACCCATTATGACTCATTATGACTCATTAGGACTCCTTAGCACCCTTAGGATATGTGATGGGCTCTAGTGTATCATAAAGGGGTCATAATGGGTTCTAAGTAATCCTAGGACCCCTTAGGACCCATTAAGATCCCTTAGGATCCATTAGGATCCCTTAGGTCCCATTATGACCCCTTAGTACCTATTAAATTTCTTTAGGAGCCATTTTGCATTGTAAGGATTCCTAAGGGGTCGTAGCACCCATTATAACTCTGATTATGACTCCTTAGTACTCATTAATGAGTCCTACAACCCCTTAAGACCCCTAGGATACCTTTTGAACCCTTAGGAATGTTAGAATTGGCTACGTATGTTGTTTTTGGAATTCATGTTTTGTCACTGATGTCAACATATGTTTCTATGGAGGCATAACAAACTGGTTATTACTATTTCTTGATGTCTGACAGAAGTGTACGGGTATTGTATAGTTGATTCAGAATAAGAGAAGATGGTGATGTGTATAGGGGTATGTTTTGATCTTATTCCTAAGGTTGCATGGCTTAATATTGTCTATTGGATGAGTTACAGATGTTTTAGTGAATACTGGGTACTGGACGATGACAATGATCTTTGACAGAGTTAGTCTCTGTGTTTTGATTATAACTTACGTGCAACATGGATTTGGGTTATGCGAGCTTAAGGGCTGGTAGAACACATGTTAAGGAAGGTTTTTTATGTTTTACAGATCGTGGGACTCTTGGTGATGTCAGTTGTGGTGTGTGTTCTAGAGGAGACCTATTTGGGTCCGACTTCAAATATGAAGCATGTATTATGGATTGCAAGCGTGGATTACAGATCTTGATTATATTTGATGAATTGTAATTGATGTTTACTTGTTATATGCACAGTGTGTATCTTAGCAAGGGGTTAAGTAATTATTTGTATACTGGGGAAACCTAATTGGCCGGCCTAATTGATTATTGTAATAGGGTATATAGGAGAGAGTGTTTCTTGTTGGAAAGGATGATTGTGGAAGAGACAACGAAGTATGGAAGATGCAATATTTTTTGTGCAAAGTCTACTAGATGTAGAGTATAGGTTGTGATTATGTTACTTCATTGGAACTGGCCAAGCAAAGACAGTTGCTATCAGATTGTTCACTGGATTGTATATCTCTTATACATTTATATTTTGAATTGTAAGTCCTGAGGGTGGATTTAATCTTCTTTAGATAGTGTGTCTGGGTAGTGAGCCCACTATTACTCTTGACTTCTAACAGGGTCTATACTTTAACATGGACCATGTACTGTAATGCATTAATAAGCTCCTAACAAGGCTAAATATTTTAACAGGGATACTATAGTCTCAGTACATTATTTGTGGGTGCTAATTCCCACTAGGGTTTTACCTTTTATAGGGTTTCCTTGACAACAAAGGATTGTGTTATTGTGTTGGCATTTACTGTATCATCATTTGGATTAAAGTTTTTCTTTATAAAGTTTAATGTTTAATAATCTGTCTCACAACTAATTCACCCCCCTCTCAGTTGTGTTGGTGGACTGTTATTCCTAGAAATTGGTATCAGAGTTACTAGTCCTTAGAGAGAAATCTTAACAACTTGAGGTGATCCTGAAGATGGCATTCTATAGGAAGGATAGTCTGAAGTTTGATCTTAAAAACTTTTACATTTGGAAGAATAAGATGAGAACACATTTTCTATGCTTGGGAATCGACTACTGGATAATTACAAAGAAGGATATACAAATAAAGGCTAAGCATAAACTAGATAAAGTTACTGATGAAAAAGAAGAAGATATTTTCATATAACATGGTCACAAGAGAAGCACTGATTAGTGCACTCTCTGAAGGTGAATTCAAAGAGGTTAAAGATTTGGATTCTGTACATGACATTTGGAGAAGATTGGAAGCACTATATGAAGGAGATAAGTTTACTAAGCAGGAAAAGTTGCAGAACTGGAAGACAAGGATGGAAAATCTAAAAAATGAAAGACGATGAAAATATTAAAGCATATGTAAGAGAGTTACTAAGGTTTTTATTGGGATCAGAAACTATGGAGACACATACAGTGAGGAAGAAGTGATCGCAAAAATTCTTTTATCTTTGACACCTATTTACAAGACTAAAGTGCAAGCTATAGAAGAGATCATACCTTTGATGGAGAACTTTAATAAAGAGATGTTTATTGCAAAATTAACTACTTTTGAGGCCGCACATCTGGGAGATTTATTAGCTAAAGTTGAGACAACATTCAAGGTGAATGTGCATAAAATAAAAAGACTTCACCAGAAACTACGACCATCAGCAGAAGTGACTTGAGAGAAGAGCTTGGTGAATATGATGATGCCTAAGAACATATGAAGACATTATATTTTGTCATTAGTATATGCAAGGAAAAACATGATAAACACCATCAGTTAATACTACACCGAAAGATAGGGTACAACACTACATGACACCAAGGTTACCGATATTGCTAAATACAAAGCATCCCGATGCAACACTATTTAGTATTAATCGATGACAAAAAAGACAAAGGATCCTGATGAGTAACCAACGGTGCAACCTGACGAAATAGTCAAGAGTGGAACTTGACAAATCAAGGGAACCCGATGAACAATTCAAAGAAGGAACACCGATAGACTTTCTGTTCACACCGAAAATCAGATATCGAGAGTCAGTTACATCCCGAAAAAAGTGGATCTAACTTCCACATCAGATAAATTACTGAAGTTTTATATTTAGGTTCTTGATTTGTTTTTAAATCCATTACTTGGGGGAAAAGAAATGTAATTATTATTGTTTTTATCAATCTAATTGATTTAAAACATGCAAACTAAAGGATCAAGGTCAAGTTGTATACCTTGTATCTAGAGTTAACGTTATAATGTGTGATTCTAGAATAGGTCAAAGAACTTTTATAAATAGATGCTCAATCAATTATGAACATGTTGTTCGATGATGATTTTATCTTCTGAGAGCATCTAAGGTTCAGACAAGAGAATTCATGCAGAAGCATAGAAAAAGATCAAATCAGTTTTCAAGAAAAAGAACCAAGGCTACCGACAAGCAGGAAAAGGTATTAATCAATCACTATAGGTGATATTCATACTATGTAAGCTTTAATGGATCTATGATCAAAAAATATAGATTACATACAGTTAGTCCATACATATTGTGCACATTCTAACATGTGCAGTACACTTAAGAAATCCTTTCAAGGAAGGTGGATTTAACAATCCTATTGTAAATCTCTTAACCGAGTGCACACTACATCAGTGTTGCTAAATCTCTTAACAAAGCAGATCCTAAAAGGTCTCCACATTAATACTCCTAACAGGGTAGATCATTAGAAGTGATAAAATTGTAAGCCTTAATCAACTCCCTTCCAATCTGCAGATAGTGAAGTTTTGTGGGTGTCATCCCCACCGCAGCTTTTACTTCCTAAGAGGATTTTTCTGCGATATCATATCTTGTGTTATGTGTCTATTAATTTCATGAATGTTTCTATGAATGTTACATACAATTAAGTTTATGAATTAATATTACATGCATAAGAAAGAACATCAAATTTGGTCGGTAATACAATAAGGATTGATTGCTAATGAAGTAAGGTGAAAAGTGTTAAACATTTTACAGGTATTGATTCTCCCCTCCCCTCTCAGTACTACTTCCCATTAATCCCAACAATTGGTATCAGAGCTGGATCTCTTTCTTTATTAAAAATTTTAAATACTTAAGAGAAAAGATCATACAATGGAAAAGTACAAGCTTGATAAAAATATTGAGAATAAAAATCTTAAAATTTAGATGTTCTATGAACAGTATAAAGAAGCTAGAGTCAACATGAGAGAGTTGCTGGATAAAAGAAAGAATATGACATCTCGCTGTAATGAGACAAATTATCACGAGGAAGAGATTCTAGATTTCTTTGAGTCTTCAGGATCAAATACAAGCAAAGCACCAAATACATCAGAATAAAGTATCACAAGCCTAACTGAAATCAATCTACATCTGGCTGGACAAGTTGAATCTTTGCAAATCGGTCGAGAGACATAGATGGTAAGGATGATTGATGTCATGAACAATGCTAGGTAAGCTGAACAAGAAAGAACACTAGCTATTGATGATAGAAGAAAGATCATAGAAAAGCTACAAGAAAAAGAGTCTGAGATTCAAAGACTTACTGAGCATCACCATGAGAATACAAATTAGATTATTCCTATGAGTCAAGAGGCAAACATATTAAATGTTGAACTCATTGAAAGAATAGAAGCTATCGATGAACTGAGGGATGCGAATGAAAAGTTGAAACATGAAATAAGAATTCAACAACAAAATAATAAAATTATCAAAAAGGATGAAGAAAGCAATAAAAGAATGGATGATTTTCTTAAAGGACAATGAAGAGTCAACAAAAACAACGGTCTAGGTTTTATCAAAAATTGAGAATCATCAAATCAATCCAATCCAAACAATGTCTATGAAAATCCAAGACCAAGAAATCTTACATGCAATCATTGTGGAAAGCAAGGCCATACATCAAATGTATGCAGAGGCAAAATGAAAGGTATTCCTAAATCTACATCTTCATTCATAGGATTCTGTTATAAATGTAACAAGAAAGGACATAAATCATATGAATGTAAGTCTGAGATGGAACAACCAAAGAAGGAAACCTACATGGACAAATACTATGCTACATACAAAATGAATGGGCACACAACTCTTGAATGATGGAAAAAGAGAAGGCAAGCATGGAAGCCTAAAGGTCAAGAAACTCCCTATCAACTAAAGAGAATCGGTAATTAGTATGTATGGAACTACAATACTTGGACAAATTGTACAACATGTGGAATATATGGTCACGTTGCTGCTAACTGTATGAGACAATGGACTAAAAATTATAGAGGCTGGACAAACCCCATAATGGCATGCTTACACTATCATAAAGTTGGTCATCTCAAGAAAGATTGCAGAGACCGAATGATAGAGACAAGCATATATCCCAATGGAAACACCATTGAAGATATCCAGAGGGATAGAGACAAAATGTGGAGAAAATATTCAAGCAATGATGAAGCTGGACTAAACAATGCAAATGATGACACCCCATCCAATGGATCTGGTGAAATCACCACCCCTGCCTAAAAGATGAACAAGTAAGTATGGAACTGCACTACACCAAGTCATATTTTGAATCAATTCCATTATACAAATTGATAGATAGTCAAAATCTGCATGAATAAAGATGCATATTATGTTACTTGTTACAATTATGAGAAAACAACCGCATCAGTAAACACATACCAAAAATCATTAGTGAACATAAAAGGATGAGCTATCTACACTTACCAAGAATCATCGGTCAACACATAAAAAGGCTAAGTCGCTAATGTAAACCAACACCTGTCGATAAGGAAGCAAAGTTACAATGTTGTCTTGACACTACACTGAGATCCGTAGGTGAAAACAACAATCTTAACAACTATCCTGAGCATCATGTGAACACTGAGAATGTTGTTTGTGAGTTTAACCGATGAACTCCGTCTTTATGAATCAACGATTTGTTGAGCATTTATGACATACTTAGGGAAAAATTCTATAAATACTCGATGGAAGCACTTCATTCTTCACACACAAATTGAGAAAATAAAGCAGAGTGAAAATAGAGCGAAAAGAGAGCAATTAGTAGAGCGTCCTCAACTCGATCCAACACACTCTAAACCGATCACTCACAAGCTACACGAATTAAAGTAAGTATCGAGCATACCGAGAATGCTATTATTATTTTTGAAAAAGCCCTAATTTTGAAACACAATGGAAACGACTTCAAGAAAAACCAAATTGAATTATGAAAAGAAGAATGTCATTAAGTTAATCAAGAATAGCACTTGTGTGGAACCAAAATACAAGATATGTCTAGAGGTTTCCTCGTAACTCGATGATTCTAGCGCATTCTCAAAAATTCCACCTAGGGTTTTGTTGATAGAAGAAGTTATATCCACTGCAAGATCACTGAGATTGGTGATCTGAAGATAGATCAAGATTATAAGAAGCTATGTGATGATCAAGGGAACCTAAAGGAAGAACACAAGCACTTGCAAGTAAAAGGGATAACAAATACCCTATATTTCCCGAGGGTTTTCAAAACCGACTGGATTCGGTTAGTACTAAGCAGAATGCACAATCAGAAGTTATGGTTGGATGAACCCAAATAAATTAACAAGGATGTAATACATGCTGTAATAGGTTACCCTATAACTGACAAACCAAAATCTCACAAGCATCCCTCTCGAACAGAAGTTGAGAAACTCACCAACGCTATATGTGATAACCGAGGACTTAAAGTGAACACCATCACCAACAAGGAACTAAGGTTTGGTGCATGTGTCATAGGATACAAAATCTTTCAAGCTAGCAGGAGAAACAACATAGCATCAACAAGAGTAAGAACAAATTACAAGATTGTCACAAAAGGAATACAAATGGATCTATGTGAGATCCTACTAAAGCAACTTGATGAAAATATGACAACAATCAGGACTGCCAAGACAAACACATGTAAGTTTGGCTCACTTATAATGTGTATATGCTTTAATTTTCAAGAATACTTTCCTTCAATTGAAAAGTGAAGTGGGACACCACCAAGCCAGTCACATTACAAATAAATGACCTTATCAAGTCACTATCTGACAACTTTGATTTAGTGATGACTAAATACTTCCTTGATTTCAAGGAAAAGATGATGGAGATAGTAAGGATCCCTGAACAGTTAATTGAAAAGCATAAGGAAGAGATATGCTTTATGGTGGATTTAGATTTTACTCATATTAAGCTAGTTGTACTGAGGACAGTCTGGTTACCACCACTTAACTATGAGATAAACATAGATCAAGCAACAAATGCAATTGATGCATTGTTGAATGAACCACTTGACAGTAAGAAACAAAGATTTGGAACATATGAAGAGGCCAAGACTAAAATAAAAATGGGCCTAGTCATAAAGAAGACTATCAAAAAGAAAAACAAGATGGTAAAGAATCTTGAGAAGTTGTTGTTGGTAAATGAGGAGGAGAAAGAACAAATAGAGGATACTGAGGGACAGGGTGCCATCGGTAAAGAGGAAGATAAGAAAGCAGAAGATTCTAAAGCCATAGAGTCTAATGTGCCTCCACCTCCAACTAAGAAACCAAGGACTATAGTAGCTTAGAGGACAAGGAGCCAAACTACAAAGAAAGATACTACACCTCTTAAGAAAAGTCAAGTGAGGACCTATAAGAGGAAGCATCAAACAGATAAGAAAACACCTATTAAAAGGAGGAGATGACTCATCAGAACCAAAGCCGACATTGAAGACTCAAAACAGGATGAGCTTGAAGAAGCTAAGAAGAGAAAACCCCCTCAAACAATTAATGAGATTTCTGATTCAATTGCTACAACAGGTACCATGACTGATAGTAAAATCAAATAATGGGTAAAAATGGAGCCTGAGGACAAAAATAAAATAGAGGATGCAATAATCAGGGCTATGGTTAGGTTCAAATATGTACCAGTTGAGTTTGCTAACAAAATGCCCAAATAACTGAGTGATATAATTTTAGCACGATGGTCTTATGCTTTGCACTCAGAAAAGGAAGCAAGGGAGAGGATACTTGTAACACTCATGCCTCTCGAATCCAAAATGGAAGAGATAAAAGAAATGATGAAAAATAATTCCAATAATTTTGTAGCAAAGATAAGAACCTACAAGGTGTTACAGGGGAAGCTCATAGAGCTTGACAACATGACAGATGCTAAATGGAGAGAAATTATTGATCTACCTGCAAAATCAACAAGCTGTGAGAATCCATTACTTCTTATCGAGACACCTCATATTGAGGAGAAAAAATAAAAAGCAAGTCTAGAGCACATTGCTTTGGATAATATGGAAGATACTGAGCCCATTGACTTAGATAAAGTCATGGATGATCTTGACATTCAAGATATTACTCACTATGATTCTGATAAGGATCCAAAGAAGGATGATGATGTAATATTCATATCTCTTAAGGATCAAGAAAAGAAACAAGCATTGAAGACACCAGGAAATAAGGACATGGATGTTGCTAATGAGACATGGCCAGACACTTCAATCATTGACATAACAAGATTGGACCCTATAGAACAAATTCAAAAGGATGAAGATGGCATGTTCAACAAGCTTAAACAAATGAACAGGACACAACTACAGATGCAACAAATGTGAGCACACAGAACAATATGCCAGTATTGATGAAGGCCAACAATCTGATAGGAATAGAAGAATCTACTGTAGATACAAGGATACCCAAAGAAAAGGGTGATGTAGAAACAAAAAATACAAAAGATGAATCTAAAGATACAACTGCAGAAACAAGCTGCTACTGATGATCAACAAGAGAAGTCTACTGATCAAAATCAAGAAGGAGAAAAACAAGTAGAAGAGGAAAAGTAGAAGGAGAAGAGTGAAGAAGAAAAGATAGATGATCCACAAAAGAAAATAGAAGAGAAATCTGCTAATATACCCAAGGTTGATGAAGAGACCTCTTGATCTAAGTGACAAGTGAACACCGAGCAGAAGGCACAAGAAGTTTCATCTACAAAGCCTTCACTGAGAACCTTAGAGAAAATAAATGAACTAGCAGTGGTAGTTCATACATCTACTTCTACACAAGTCTCAAGGAAGAAACAGAAGAGCAAGATCAAAAATTCGGTCACTCTGGATGAAATAATTGAGATTCCAGTATGTAATCCCAGAACATTGGATCCTATTGAGTTAACAAAGTGTGCTAGAATTTGTGAAAGGAAAGCTATCCAAGATAAGCTGAGAAAGGCCACAAAAGAATCAAAGGTACTTGATGTTGCAAAAGGAATCCTCCAGTAAATTGTACCTGATACAAATGTTGATCAAAAAAATCCCATACTTGATCAATTAGTGGTTCTCACTGATGCTATCACATCTCAGAATATAGATGCTGAAAAGGCTATGGAAGAAAGACTTGAGAAGAAATTTGAATTCAAGTTAGTAGAGAAAATAAGCCAAGAAGTGGCATTGAACAAGGTGAAGCTATCTGAACTGGTAAGTACATTGGACCCTATAATTTCAGAAGCTATACCCTTAATTCAAAAATTGTGCATGTTGGATTAACTCACCAAGGAGTATACCGAAAAGATAGCACAAATTGATGTTGATCTTCAAGCTAGTGCACAAGGTCTCACAAACACTGAAGATGCAATCAAATTGCACCATGACTAGCCTCAAGAAAGCTAGGAAGATGAGACGGGATAGTCAGATTGCAGAAACAAAGTTCAGAGATGAGGTGAATGAGCTTCAGGCTCAACTTTTACCAACTCTCACATTATTGAAACACCATATGACACAGGCAAGAACACTTATTGCCACCCCAAAAATTTCTTTCCTAGACAACATTTATGATATGCATGTGAGGACTGCACTAGAGCACATGGCATTGGAAATCCTCAAAGAGAATTGGGAGAAAGTGATGGAAGATATCAAGAGTAGTCACTCCCACATACTTGACACTCTATAAGTTGCACACTTTTGTCATATTTTTGACAACTTATAAGTTGTACATTTTTGTCATGATTATCAAAAAAGGGGGAAATGATATGTATAGTCAGTAATCTTATATCTTTAAAAAGAGGAAAGATTATAAAAAAAAAAGGGGAATGTATCATACAAAGGAAAGTATCATGTACATATAATTATAGTATACCAATTCATATAGTTAGGGGGAGTCATATAATGACAAGGATATATACACGGTGTACATACTAAACACTTTAGTATTTTTCACATATCAGTTTTTGATACTAATGTCAAAGGGGGAGATTGAAGACATTATATTTTTCCATTAGTATATGCAAGGAAAACCATGATAAACACCATAGGTTAATACTACACTGACAGACAGGGCACAACACTACCCGACGCCAAGGTTACCGATATTGCTAAATACAAAGCATCCTGACGCAACAGTATTTAGTGTTAACTAATGACATAAAACACAAAGGAACCTGACGAGTAACCAATAGTGCAACCTGAAAAAATAGTCAAGATTGGAACCCGACAGATCAAGGGAACCCGATGAACAATTCAAAGAAGGAATATTGATAGACTATCAGTTACATCCCCAAAAAATTGGATCTGAATTCCACGTCAGATAATTCACTGAAGTTTTATATTTAGCTTCTTGATTTTTTTTTAAATCCACTACTTGAGGGAAAAGCAATGTAATTATTATTGTTTTTATCATTCTAACTGATTTAAAACATGCAAACTAAAGGATCAAGGTCAAGTTGTATACCTTGGATCTAGAGTTAACATTGTAATGCGTGATTCTAGAATAGGTCAAAGAAATTGTATAAATAGATGCTCAATCAATTGTGAACATGTTGTTCGATGATGATTGTAGCCTCTGAGAGCATATAAGGTTCAAACAAGAGAATTCATCTAGAATCACAGAAAAAGATCAAATCAATTTTCAAGAACAAAGGCTACCGACAAGTAGGAAAAGGTATTAATCAATCACTATAGGTGATATTCATACTATGTAAGCTTTGATATGTGATCAAAAATTATAGATTTCATACAATCAGGTCATACATATTGTACACATTCTAACAAGTGTAGTACACTTAATAAATCCTTTCAAGGAAGGTGGATTTAACAATCCTATTGTAAATATCTTAACTGAGTGCACACGACATCAGTGTTGCTAAAGCTCTTAACAGAGTAGATCCTAATAGGTCTCCACATTAATACTCCTAATAGGATAGATCATCAGAAGTGATCAAATTGTAAGCCTTAACCGGCTCCCTTCCAATCTGCAAATAGTGAAGTTTTGTGAGTGCCAACACTACTGGAGTTTTTACTTCCTAACAGGAGTTTTCTATGATATCATATCTTGTGTTATGTGTCTATTAATTTCATAAATGTTTCTATGAATGTTACATACAATTAAGTTTATGAATTAATATTACATGCATAAGAAAGAACATTAGATTTGGTCGATAATACAATAAGGATTGATTGCTAATAAAGTAAGGTGAACAGTGTTAAAAATTTTAGAGGTACTGATTCACCCCTCCCCTCTCAGTAATACTTCCCATTAATCCCAAAAAAAATATACAAGAAGAAGAAAGAAAGTTAGATGAAATTGTGGCCCTGATCACTAGAAGAGAAAAGAGAGGTAAGGGTAAGCTTGAAGGGAAGTTACCTCTGAAATTATTTTCATGCAATAAGATAGGTCATTTTGCATCTAGATGTCCTATAAGGGTTCCAAAGCATAAATATAAGTTTTATAAACCTAAGTATTCCAAGGATAAAGAATGTTACTATGATAGTGAAGGTGTTTCTGATGATGATGCTATTGATTATGATGAGATTGAATTTATTGCTATCAAGGATGATAAACCTATTCATGAAGAAAGAGCCATAGTGTCACATATTGAAAATAAATCTGAATAGTTCATAGACAGTGGTTGTTCACACCATATGAATGGTGATAAAAATAAATTTGTTAAACTAACCATGTATGATGGTGGTGTTGTGAGATTTGGTGACAATACTCATAAGCTTATCATTGGAGTTGGATAGATTTCTCTGGATGGAAAGACCAATACTAACAATGTATTACTTGTTGATGGACTTAATCATAATTTTCTGAGTGTTGGATAGCTAGTGGACAAAGGTTATCAACTGAAATTCAATGATGGAAAATACTCTATCAGAAGTAAGTCAGGAGACTTGATTGCATCTAGTACTAAATCCAAAGGTAATTTATTTGAATTAAATACATATGAGGCTTCTAGTTTTGTTGCGAAGGTTGATGATAGTTGGTTATGGAATAGAAGATTTTGTCATGTGAATTTTGATAATATTGTGAAAGAAAGTATGACTAATGCAGTTAGAGATCTACCAAAGATTGTGAAACCATCTAACACCATGTGTAGAGAATGTGTAATGAGGAAGCAGACTAGAAGCAGTTTTAAAAGAAAATCTTTCTCAACAAAAGGGAAGTTGGATCTAGTGCATATAGATCTTTGTGGTCCTACATGAACCAGATCTTACTGCGGTGAAAGGTATTTTATACTTTTTGTTGATGAATTTTCTATGACAATGTGGGTTACATATCCAAAAGAGAAATCAGAGATGTTTGAGAAATTAAAGATATTCAAAGCAAAAGTTGAGAATGAATCAGACTTAAAGATAAAATATTTGAGATTAGATAGAGGTGGAGAGTTTACTTCTGTAAAGGGTAAAATTGGATGGTCTTTTAAATAGGGTTTTTAACAACGGAGGTTTGCATATAAAAGAGACCCTATGCCATAATCAACCATTTAAATTTAATTGTAATGAAAAGGAATGTAAAGCTGGAAATATTTGCAAAGAATAATGGAGTAAAATACATACCTCACATCATAGAAGATCTGGAAATACCCCTTTTTTGATGTCTATGTTGAGTTTCTAGAAAATCTGCAACCGGATCTGGAATAGAAACGTAGAGACAAAGAAAACCCAGAAATATTTTCTGAATTTGGCTCAGTTCCAATTTTGACCCAAAAATGAATGTCACCTTTGACCCAAAATTTCTATTCTGACCTGGAACAAAATGTTGATTCTGACCTACAACTTCTGAAACAACGACTGCAGATATCTAAAAAAGGGGCTTTTGGGGTGGCTATATAGGGTTTTTCCTTAGTCAAACCCCCATTTTGGTGGTTTCCACCTCCACAAATAGCTGAATGTAATAGAATGTATGTGTGTGTTACTCTTTGAAAGAGCTTTGAATGTATAATGCCAAGATCTAATCCTCTAGATTGAAACCCTAGGATGAATTAAAAATGAAAGAGAAATACATAGATTTGAATATGATAAAGAAAGCATACCAAGCCCCCAAGGCTAAAGTATTCCTACCAAACTCACAATCTATAGTTGCTACCCCATGATAGTATCTTTTGAATACTTTGAATGTTGAAAATGGTAGATCTAAGAAGGAAGGAAGAACTCTTTCTTTCTCCAATGAAGATCCACAATAGCTTATCCACAAAAATTCTTGTATGTATTAAGGCATCATCATAACTTGTCCTTCTATATCATCCTCTTGCATTCTTGCATCATCATCATGTCATAATCATAATTTCGTCATCTCTATCATGAATAATGAAGGCAAAAGAGAGTGTTTATATAGCAATCTCAAGATATACCTCCTAGAGCAATGCAAGGGACCCAAATTCAAATTTCTCTTTGAATTATGGTCCAATTACAATCACCAACCAAGGAGGGGATGTATTAATTTGAATATCAGAGAAAACACTTCCTTACCCGGACCTGGGGACCTATTTTTAAGTTTAGGAACCTGATATGTTTCAGATCTGAAAGTAGGGACCAACACCCGATAGAGGTCAAAATTGACCTCAACCTTGACCTAGGTCAAGGTTGACCTAGATTTTGACCTAGGTTAGAATCAACCTCAACCCTGACCTAAGGTTTCAGGAAGGTCACCTTAAGAAATCTGTAAGATTCCTAGGTCAGCTGGGGACCTAGGAAGGTGAGAAATCACACCACAGTGCTGGGGAGAGGCACAAAGGCCATAGAAGAGCTATGATGAAGATTAAGAGAGATAGTACATAGGTTCTACCTAAAAATAAAGCCACAAAGAGGGGTTTTAAGGAGAATCCATAGGATCCTAACCCTAATTTCACTTAGAAACATAGAATCAAGTGCAGATGCATCCTAAATACAAATCTAATATGAAAGTGTACTAAATTAGGATACTTTAACTTAGATATGACACTAAGTGAATATGCAAGCTAAAGTAAGAAAACTTCATAAAATAAAAAGGATATAGCCAAGTCCTCAACGTAAAGATCCTGCAAGAAACCGTTAGTACCCACAACTTGTAGTACACAAGGTTAATCAAAATCCATAGAGAAACTAAGACTTAATAGGATGAATTTGAGAAGTGCATAGATCCCCTTATGCCCCCTGTTTCGGTTTACTAATTTGGAAAGGTGAAACAAGGTGATAAGGTTAGACCAATACACTAGATATGTAGTTTATTGAAAATTCCTTTCCTAAACCAATTATAAGGATTCCAAGCATTCTTAAACTAATTCAAGGGGTTAGGTATCTGAATCACGATTCCAATGCCACTGATGACACTAAAAATAGAGTTACCAAACTCAAGTTATGATGAAAAGAGTGAATGTATATCTAAATGCATATGAAGGAAAATTTGAATTTAACCTAAGTAAATTGAAATGAAACCCTAATAAAAACCAAATTTGTAGCTATAAATAAGAGAAAGAAACATTTACCTCCTCATTCTTATCATTTTCAAAGTTTAGGAAAAGAGGCAGAATGCCAAAGAGAGAAGAACTTCAAGCAAGCCACATGGAGATCCTGAGAGAGTGCCTAGCCAACAGACAACCACTACCTGAGGTAAGTTCATTGTTTTGATATTTGTGGTTATAAAATTCATGTTTTCATAGGTAAGGTTGACCTTAACCCAAAAAGGTTGACCCTAACCGATTTATGTCAACCTTGACCCTTTAAGGTCGACCATAACTAGGAAGATCTCACCTTTTCTGGGGGTAAGGTCGACCCTGACCCAAAAAGGTTGACCTTGACCTGAAAAGGTCGACCTTGACCCAAAAAGTTTGACCTTAACTCAAAAAGGTCAACCTTGACTTGGTCAAGTGAGTTTTATAGTTGCATGATGATAGAGTATTGATATGATGTTGTTTATGTTGACATGATCTATCCATCTCTGAGAGTACCCCTTTGAAGGGCTATTGATGACTGTTAGAGAGAACTTGTCTAAGCAATAGTGGGATGAGATACAAATATTGAGAGATATGAGACTGTACTGGGTAACAGTCCTACCACATATGAGGTTCCATCGATCCATGATATCAGCCATTATAGAGAGGTGGGATGAGGATACTTGTTCCTTCCATCTTCCCTCAGGAGAGATCATGATCACACTAGAGGATGTGTATAGGATCCTATGACTTATAGTCTGAGATGAGCCTATCAAACTGAGAGTGCAACGGGGTCCTATTGAGGTCCTCTTAGATGGGGATTATTGTTTAGGATGAGTACAACAAATCAGGACCCGGGCAGATAAGATCAATCTATTAGCCATACTAGCTGGCCCGACACTTTTGGTACAAAAAATGATGCTGTGTATACTCTCTTTAGTTGTAGTACCCAACACAAAGGGTACAATTTTTTTAGCACCATTCACTCATCTCGTACACAAGATGGAGATTGATATGACTATCTTCTCATGGGGTCACAACATGTTAGCCCATCTCTACCATGAGTTGTCTTAGTTAGTGAGATGTCAGCGGGAGAGTCTTACAGTATGCACCTTGCTAAAGGTTTGGATGTTTGAGCATTACATATGTACATGACCATAGGGTGTTCCGGTGACAGTAGATGTGAGCATATCGAGAGCCTTTACCTACCCACTAGTAGATGTCTGGTAGTACGGGGATATCCTCTTTTGGAGGGTACACTTTGACCATATACCAAGTATTGATGTGATATGGAGACCATACTGTCGGATGATAGAATGGACAGATACTCGACACCAGCCGAGACACTCCCAGCAGTGCAAGCTGCTAGAGGCTCCTACTAGTCATGCAATGATGTCATATTACTATGACAGAGTGATGAAAAAGTTTGGTCTGATATAGGGGGTCCCCAGAATAGTATCTTAGTATGTATACCTGACTAGATACTATCAGAGACTTGATGCTATACACCGACATACGACAACAAATATTGTAGATAGTGAGACAGATGAGACCGATGATACAGAGGTAGCTCTTGATGTAACCTATTCAGGTGTTATCATAGAGTAGATTAGATATTGGAGTCTACAGGGAACCCACCCCATCTTCCCTTATGACTATCCCATAGGTGATCCAGGTCTCTCAGAGAGGACACACCAAGGTAGCGACATACCAATAGACGAGGAGGAGGATAAGAGAGATGAGGAGGAGCCCATCTCTAAGGGAGATCCTATGGAGGAGGAGAGAGGAGAGGAGAGAGAGTAGGGGAAAGAGAAAATGAGATGCCCTAGATGATAGTACATGTGAAAATGAGCATGTTGTCTATACTGTACCATTGAGATCACGATGACCTCCTCACGCTCATACAAAGACACCACCACCGAGACCCAGATGTAGTGAGCACAGAGAGAGTAGTAACTCCATGCCCCCACCATCTAGATCCTTTGATGATGCTTAGGAGGGAGATCCAGGTATGAAATATGCATTATATTTGGTCATTTTAACTAAATGTTTTTGAAAAAATGAATAGAAAAGAAGTACTAAAAGATAAATATGTTTGAATTCTATAGCTAGCATAGCAGAGTGGAGGAGCTTTGTATCTGAGGTCCTGAAGGATACATGTATATCTTTCCAAATTCTAGCTAGCGAGCGAGAGTCCCTCATTGGAAAGAGAGATCCTCATAGACGTGCATATGTTTTTGCATGTGTCCAGCGAGAGCTAAGATTATGCAGAGAGAGAGAAAAGAAATTGATAGTTGACCTACAGAGAGAACATGAACATAGCTATGAGATGAGTATGTGGAGGAGCTACACATAGACTACCGTACCATATCCTCAGCTTCACATCATAGATTAGAGAGAGCTGGGAGCCATCGACCCTCAGAGAATAGAGACATAGATTGATAGATAGGGCACATGTGCCATATATGTATCAAACTCATAAAAGTTATATATATGTGAAAAAATTTCTTTGCACAATTAGTTCTGTGATTGATTACTGTATTTTTCACCAATACATAAAACTTAACAGAAAGAAAGAACGAATTCATGTATGAATGTATTCAAATCACATAACCTATAAAACATGCATAACTATTCTGTAAGGAATACATAAATACACAGAGAAAGAAAGATGTACTAGGGATAATAACATTTGAGATGCATAATATTAATAGGTTCCTTGAGAGGGACACCATTCATGTTAGAAATATTATAAGCACTTGAAGCAAATTCCTCAATTACCACAAAAGGTCCAAGCCAATTAGGGCTAAACTTCCCTTTTTCACCAGGTAAAGCATTCACATACCTTTGATTCTCATACAAGACTAAATCACCCACTAAAAATGACTGTTCAACCACCTTATGATTATATTGTTTCTGAAGTGATTTATGATAAGCCTTTATATGTTCCAAAGCATTTATCCGTTGTTCATCCAATATTTCTAATTCCTGTAATCGTTGTTCCTGAAAAGTATCCTTGTCAATTATCCCATGAAATGAAACACACAAAGAAGGTGTTTCTAATTATAAGGGTATAATAGCATCACTACCATAGACAAGATTATAAGGAGAAGTACTCATGGTAGTAAGAACACTAGTCATATAAGCCCATAAAGCATAGGTATGTTGGGTATGCCAATCTTTTGCATGCTTATTAACTATTTTCTTTAAGATTTTCTCAATAACTTTATTCGATGCTTCAGCTTGACCATTAGATTGAGGAGGGTAGGGAGTAGAAAATCTATGTTGAATATGATATTTCTCCAAGAATTTTGTGACTTCTTTATTCTTGAAAGAAGTGTCATTATCCAAAACTATCGTTGAAGGAATACCAAATCGTGCTATAATATGATTAAGGATGAAATCACAAATAACATCCGCGGTAGTAGAATGGAGAGGAATAGCTTCCACCCACTCCATAAAGTAATATGTAGCTGTCAGGATGTATGTATGTCCTTGAGAAGAAGTTGGTGAGATTTTTCTAATAAGATCAAAACCCCAAATACTAAAAGGCCATGGAGCAACTTGATAACGAAGCTCACGAGTAGGAGCATGAATTAAATTACCATGTCACTGACACTAAGGACACTTCTTAACAAACATAAAAGAATCTTGTTCCATTGTTTTCCAATAATATCCCACTCTAAGAAGTTTATTGACTAAAGATTTCCCACCAAAATGTCCCCCACAAGAACCAGAATGAGCTTTTGCTAAAGCTATCAGAATTCTGGTTCTACCGAGACATCTTAATAGAAAACTATTATAAGAGCATTTGTAAAGCGTACCTCCAAAAATGATATAATGTGCTGCAAGCTTCCTAATACGATTACACATGTTCCTTGTTGTTGATTTCAGAAAAGTACTATCTTTTAAAAAATGAAAGATATGTGAATACCATTCATCCAAATGCAATTTAAAACAAGAAACAATAACCTTATTAGAAATTGCAGAGTGTTTAAGAGTATGTATAGTAAATTGAAAGTCTTCAGCATTATTCTCGAGACAGCCAAAGAAACTGTGCTTGCCATGGCGTCCGCATGTTGATTATCTTTCCTAGGTAAATTTTGAATTGTATAAGAAGAGAATTGCGAAAGAATATCAAGAGCCAAATCTCTATATAGCGTCATTTTATCATTCTTAGTCTGATAGCCTTCTTTTATTTGTTCCATAATCAATTGTGAATCACTATAGATTCCCAAGTTTTTAATATGAAGGGATGAAGCTTCTTGTAAGCCAACTATAAGAGCTTCATATTCTGCAATATTGTTAGTACAAGGAAAGGTCAATTTATACGACATAGGGATCGGTTGTAGGAGGGACCAAGATAATACCAACACTAGAACCTATCTTACATCTAGAGTCATCAAAATATAATTCCCAAACATCTTCTTGCTTAGTAGCTAGAATGCTCTCATCAGGGAATTCTATTGAGGTAACGCTCGTATCAGAATAAGGAAAAGGAGATTCAGCTAAATAATTAGTTAAATCTTGTCCCTTAACTTTTGAGAAATGAAATTAAGATTAAATTCTATAATTAACATCACCCACTTTTCCAGACGGCCAGAGAGACCAGTCTTTGAGAAAAGATGTTTTAGAGGATCAAATTTAACAATAACATTGACCTCAACATTAAATAGGTAATGCTTGAGTTTTTAACAAGCATAAGACAAGCATTGTATTTCCTTACCTTCACTATCATATCGAGCCAACAACACACTCACGACATTTGGAGTAGCGAAAGTATATAGATAAAAGGGTTTATTAAATTGAGAGGGTTGCAAAATAGGAGGATTGGCAAGATACTCCTTAAATTGCTCAAAGGATTGTTTACATTCCTGTGAGGTCCTGCCCTGACCTGTCCTAGTTTGACTTCCATTTTGACACTTGACTCATCAGGATGATATTTTGAGTATTGACATTATGGTTTATGCATGTCGTCTTTTGGACCTTATGAGTAGTTGTTACAGGTTTTGTTGATGATCACAGTTACCGTACCCTTTATATCTATACACATGCTTATTTTGATACCTTGAATTTGCATGATATATGTATTCAGCTTTGTTCTGTTATCTTTGATATTATATTAATGAAATCGTGGTTCGAGATTATGATGCTAACACTTGCTTCTGCAAATATGTAATGTTATATGATATAAATGTAT
>MU225479.1:982325-1020697 GCA_018584345.1 Thuja plicata
TGGCATATGAGACCAAGGAAACCTTGATAAACAAACCCCATTTTCGGATGCATAAATTTTTGGTTATTTTAAGGAGCTTTGGGAAGTCCTAGGATATAGTTTGTTGCAAATTTGAGTACCCCAAGGTCAGGACTTTGGTTGGGGGGCTCAAATTATGCATTTTCACCTTCCTAGGCCACCTTTAAGTCCCCCCAATTATGTCATTTTTGTTATGCACGAAAATTGGAGGTCTTTCCTTAGCTGTCCACCAATTTGGTTATGTTGAAATTCATTTCCTTAGACATGTGGAAGGGCAGGTGTCATCTTGGTTCTAACCTAGAAAACCTAACTAATTTGGGAGATGGTTTTAAGGAGGAAGAAATCTGGTTTTTGGGGGGTTGCTAAGTAAGAAAAAGAAAAATTGCAGAATCAGAGTTTCAAGGCCCGGTCTTAGGATTGCAAACCAGGAAGCTTGGGAGGGAACTAGTTCATCTACAAACACTAATTCAGCCACTTGTTTGGAAGGAGGTTGGTGGTTTCAAAACCTTGTCTTTATTATTTTGTTTCTGTTTGAAAGTGATGTTGTTCTCTGTTTTGAATATGATGAGAATTGTGAAAGAAATGTTTTATTCCTTTGCCATGAGTGAAGTTTGAAACTGGGTTGTTTTAACTGTTTTAAAATCTAAATTTGAGCTTAGTGTTTCCTTTGTTGTTGCTTGCAATGGTTTGTTTAAGGGTGTGCAAGTTCAATCCTCATCCTTGGGAGGAAAGTAGGAGAACTTGGGGTGAAGGGCAAGAGTGGGGATTTTCTTTTGTTGAGTGCATAGCTGTATGGGCAGCCATGATAACCAGCTTATGTTGGGGGTCATAAGGTGAAATTTTGGGGGCCATAAGGAGTGATGTTTGGCTCTTAGTGTTGAGCTGTTTATTGGGGTTTTGAAAGGGGATTGTGAAAAATGCTTACTAGTTGTTGTTATTTTTACATAAGCCTGGTGACTCCAAATTTAATTCCACCTTCACCCATCAATTGGATTCTATAATGAATTCTTTGTTTAAGCCTGGGAAGGGAGTAATGTAATTTGTGTGTTTTGAAGTCTGTTCTATGTTTTGTTATGCCTGTGTGTTACCCTGTCCTATACTTGTTTCCCCAAGCTTGGGGGTGGCCACAAAATGGCCTTGGCTGGGAGGAGAGCTCCATGGCCATGTGGTGAAAGTCTGATTTGTGTAGGTCTGGAGTTTTGGCTTTCATGATGCAGTTCAGAATTGAAGATTGAAGATTGAGTTGGAAGTTATTAAAATGACTTTATGTTATTTCTGGTTGATAAGTGATGTAATTCTTTATAATTTTTTAATGGTTTTAATTTGAACTATAAAATTAGTTAAGTGGATCCCTGGACCACTTGGTTAATAGTTTCTTTAATAGGTTATGTTACTGTTCCTTAAACAGCCCTAAATCCATATTCATTTTCAATGATTTTAAATTATGTTTTAGTGTAGAATAGAGTGATTCTTGTTATAAAAAAAATATATAAAAAAAAAATAGGTGACAAATGTTAATTCAGTTATTGTACAGAAAATGTATTATGATTCCTGTAGCAGAGAATACACTTTTAGATTCCTGAAATTTAGTATTAGTTAACACCTTGCATTTTCAGAATTACCATGATTACCAGAAAATTATATTGAATTCCTGTAGTAGAGAGTTAGATATGAATTTTGGTGTTTCTTTACATCTTACATAACTATTTCAAGAGGGTTTTGTCTTTCTAATTTTGCAATTAGATTATTGTAAGGTCCCCTTTATATATAAAAAAAGAAACACTATATGATTAAGTGTAGTATTAAAATTAAGATGAAACTGTGCATACACTTGTATGTACAACCATATGCACATTCTCTTATAGCGGTGCTATACTTTAGGTGATTGCTAAATCTAGGTAAATCCATCTTTATTAGATTCTTATGCTAATCCAAAGTAATACATTTAAGGATAACAGACAGATTATAAAAGAAGATCTGAGATCATATTATTTTCATCAACATGAAATTTCATATTCATGCTTATGAAAACTGTCCTAATGGGGTTATCCATTTCTACTATATGACATATTCAAAACTCATGTAATCTCATGATAGATACTCATACAATTTATCTTATCGGAGTTCTATATCCATCCTTGTTTCGTGAAATTGAATATTTCCTCCCTGTATACATTTGTAGATGCTAAGCTGGAATGAAAATCAAAATTAGAATCTCATACATTGTAAAGGTAATGCAGTGATATCTGAAACTGCTTGTTTTCTTTATACTAATGATTTATTATACAATTTTCTACCTGAACTGAACTAAAAATTTTCAAACCAATTCCTCTTTGGACTTTTCTTCATAGTTATATTCTGGATTTCCTGCAAATGACAGAAACTGATTTTAGAACAGTAAACTAACAGTAGTACTAATCAAAATATTAAATACACAGTTTATATGCCTTCTTATTAAAGCTAAATTCCTTTAACATTTCGTAATTAGTTAAAATTACTCATGATGTGATAGTATATATATATATTATGTATTGTACATACTTATATACATACATACATATATATATATATATATATATATATCATAAAACTTTATGTAATAAATTTGCTAATGATATAGTATCGTAACAGTATTAAAATAAAGCTATGCAATAAGGACTGTATAATAAGTACTAGTCTATTAAAAATAATACCACATTATAAGTTTTCCTTCTCATAACATAGCTAATATATTATATAATATAATATATTATATGCTATACATCCGAGGAATGTATAGGATATAATATACTATATTATAGTAGTAACATTATTAAATGAAATTTTACATTTGGAAATCCTTAAAAAAAAAAAATTTTAAATCGAAACTTATTATACAATATAATACATTATATACTATACATTCCAAGAATGTATAGTATATATTATACTATATTATAATATAAAATGCGATAATCCTTTTAAAAAAAAAGTATCGAATCATGTATGGATTTATTATATAAAGTAATATATTATATACTATACATTCAAAGAATGTATAGTACATAATACATTATATTATAATCCAAATTAACTATTAAACCCATGCGATGAATTTCTATTGCTGGGCGAAACATTTTATGCGCTGCACTCTATGTAATGAGTGGCGCGGCATTTATGCTGCTCACTTAGCGCAGCTTTCATTCCTGTCTTGTTACACATTAAAACATATGTTTTATAACTTTTATAACAATGCATTTACCATATAATAAATAGGCTCACTATTTATATGCATGCCCTATTGATTTGTGGGCCGCAGCCCTTTCTTTTTTCTGTCTTTTCCGCGCGCGCGTATGGCAGCAGTGACTGTTGTCACTGCTGCGACTTATCACTTACCTTTGTCCTTGCGCGGCTGGGGTCGAAAAGTATGAAATCCCCAAAAAACTAAGAGTTTAAACATCCAAGTGAACGATAAATTCATTCCTCAATACTAAATATGCCATGCGATACAATTTTATGGGGATCTCAAGCTCGGTATTGCAATATTACCATTATATGGTAACAGCAACCTAAACCCTTAGCAATCAAATCTTTCATCTGATAGCGACCGTATTGTCTTAAAACGAAAAAGAAAACAGCACACAGTGTTACAATCAACACAGATCCAGAAAGGTATTACACTACAATCTGGTGAATGATTAACTCTAAAAAGCTACTGCCGCCATAAAAATGATAGTTAATAAGAGAAGAATAGAGCTGGAATCGATCTGTATACAGATCTGGGTCTGTTGCATCCTTATTATCTAAGGATGAACATTCTCCATTATTACACCACAGAGACTCTCTTATGGTGGAAGAGATCTCTTGTGGTGCTGATCTTTTCAGAATAACTTGTGTAAACAATCTTCCTCTTTCTCAGACCTGCACTCAGCAGCATAAGAAGAACCAAAAAAAAAGAGAAATAAAATTTTAACAGAAGGAAGAATGAAGGAGGTAAAATGATAGATTTAGGGTTTCTTGTATATTATAAAAGGCTCCAAACCCTAATTTCGAATTAGGGTTTGGAGAGGCCTTGTCACTTTTTAGAATAAAAAAATAAAGAGAGGAATTTGTTTTACCTTTGCTAAATTTTCAATCCCCATTAATATGTATGACCCCTTTTAATTATTAAAACTAATCATAGGTCAGTTCGAGCATTTAAATTTGATTCACTATTTCTACCCTAGCTGAACTAACTCGTTAGTTAATGACTCACTTGAAATATATATAATGAAATTTTGAAGGATGAATTAATTTAAAAACATTAGTACATTAAGATCATAATGAAATAGATTTTAATAATCTCTTCATTTTATGAATGCAATGTCGACTATAAACTTAAACACAAGATTATTTAAATTAATAGATTATTATTTGTGAGTTTAGTAACATAAATAAATTATAAATATGGTTGGGTTAGAAGGCTTTTGACTCCTTAAAAAAAAAGGATTATTTATTTTATAAATTTAATAAATTATAATTTATAAGTTTGAGATTTAATAAAATAAAATTTTACCCTAGTTTTACTAAGATTTTATTATTACAATGTGATCCTGAAATTAAAGTTATGTTGTATTAGTTATATTTTTTTAACTTATGATATAAAAGAAAAAAAAAAAAAAAAATTTGTTGTTGTGTTTTGCCTAGATTATTTTGGGCATTACAATTCCTTATTCCAAGAAAAATGGTATCTTTTCTAAGAAAGGAAGTGGAAGGAAAAGTTCTATCGGCTAAGTTAGAAAAAAAGCGACGAATGGCTTGAATTTTTCCTTGTAGACTGCGTAATTGAGAAATATTCTTAGGAGGAGGCATTTTTAAAATAACATCAATCTTTTCAGTATTAACCTCTATGCCTCGTTTATAGATTATAAATCCTAATAATTTACCAGAATCAAATCCAAAGGCACATTTCTTAGGATTCAATCTCATATTATAAGTCCTAATTATTTCAAATATTTGTCGTAAAATGGTCACTGAATTTTGAAAGATGATGTGATTCAAAAAATTGTTCTGCAAGTTGGCCCATGGATCCCTTGGTTTTCATGCTTTTCTCTTGTAGTAGGAGGACCCGTGGCCCTCCGTACTGCTTGCGTGGCGTGGATGGTGTCCTCGTTGTCTACTTCCTTTGCTCTCGTGTGTATGGTTTTGCTTTATGGTATTTTTTTTTTGTGTTCTCTCATTTTTTCCTTGCACTTGTGTGTGCCCTTGATGCATCTCTTTTGATCAAGTTTTGTCCCCCACTTCGGCCTTGTTCATTTGAGAGTGCCATTATTTCAAGTTATGAGAGCCATCTAGTTGCTATATTTTTTGTTTTGCCATGAGTTTCTGTCTGATGGATGCAGAGGTTCTTAATGATGGAAATGACAGCTCCAAGGGCAATAAGAAGGAAGGAATGCAGAATATTAAAGCAACCAGTGCACAGGTTAAACCATCCTATAAAGCGGTTGTTGCACAAGAAATGGTTTTACCAGAGGCAGCACAATTCATAGTAGTTGACAACAATGGAAGAGAGCCATCCTGTCCCGATGGAGATAGACAGAGAGGAGGTAACTCTAGAAGCCCAACAGAATGTGTGGGAGAGGGTAAAGTTGGAGGAGAGGAAGGTAAGATCCTGTCACCCAGCCCCAAGATTCTCAATCTCTCTCCAAACATGGAAATGGTAACTGCTATAAAATCTAAGCAATCCCATTTTAAAAATGTAGCAATTTTGTTTGTTTACATGAATATGAAGTTTCTCCCCGCTAGGAAGTTCCTAGATGATTGGATAGGGAATGTTTGGGGAAAAAAATTGGGCTTAATGGTTAGTTTTAGTCGCATGGTGCAAAGGGGATTATTTGTTATTTTTTTCAAAAATTATTCTATGCAAGAAAAAGCTTTAAATAAAGGACTATGGAATGTTGGTCAAATTATTTTCATAGCTCTCCCGTGGGCTCCTAGTTTTAGCTCAAACAATGTTATTACCCAGGCCTCCCCTTCATGGATTGAAATTAGAAATGTACAGCGGGAATTCTGGCATTTTATTTCACTTCTCCTCAAAGGCCTAGGCTCGGTGCTTCAAGTTGAAGAGGCCAGAGTAACCCTTCCTTTTCTCAATGCCTGTGCCCTTGTCATTCTGAACCCAGAGGTTGCTGTCCCCGATGAAATTGCAATGGAAATTGAAGGAGAAAAAGTTTTTTGGCCCACGGTTAAGCTAGGGGACATTGGAGCCTACTTCCATTGCAAACTCAATGGTCATAACATATGTGATTGTCCTCTCCTTAAGAATATTTAGAAGAACTTTAATGGACATGAATTAAACAATAAAGACAATAATCCCGTGCCCGACACGAATGTTGAATACGATAAACAGAACACACAAAGGAAAGATGATAATATAATGATCACAACTAAGAATGAAAGGGTTAATAACAAGGATATGGTGGACTCCCATCTGAACAAATTCGTATCCCTTTCCAACCCTCTATTTGAAGATGACTTTGTTGTCCAAATGGCCACCCCAAACAAAGAGGTTCCAAACCCTTTTACATGTCAGCCACAATACATCCCTGTTCCTAGAGAAAAAGTGAATGAGGATAATGCCCCATACCAAAATGCTCAGCAGATAGCCTTATCCAAAATTAGAAACAGAAATACCAAGATTTTATCCAAATAGCATCTGGTTGGACAGGGTGAGGTCTGTTCTAGTGCCTTGACTCCCGAAACACCTATCACTCACCTTGTTAATGAAAATCAGAACCTGAATTCTGGTGAGGAGGACTCCTATTCTCCTCTTGATAACCTAGCCTTGACAGTTCATAGTGAAAAAGACAATGAGGAGGATGGCTTTGTAGAAGTGATCTCCAAGAAAAAGAAATGGAAAACTTATGAAAGGAGCAATAGTCTAAAAATAGTGGTAAAAACCTTAGAATCAAGAACAAGGAAATCCCAGAGTGCTTTAACAGAATCTGTCAGAATCCTAACCCCCCCAAATCTTTATGATGATGATGAACATCTTTAGCTGGAACATCAGGGGTCTGGAGATGTCTGATAGAAAGTACATTGTGAGGAATTGGTGCAACAAGATACCCTACAAGGACATCATTTGTTTCTAAGAGATCAAAGTGGCTGGATTCCAAGCCCTAAATACCCTTCAATTCATATGGAATAAGGCCACTTGCATATATTTAGAACATTCTAGAGGGAAAGGAGGTGTGACCATGTTGATTAGTGACAAATGGACCAGTAAGATTATCTCTAAAGGTACATCCCCTTGTCAGAGGGCTATTTGGGGGATCTTCAAGGATAACAACCAGGAAATAGGAATATGTAATATCTATGCCCCAAATGACTACCGAGATAGGGGTCAGTTGTGGGATTGGTTGGCATCTAACTTACCTGAGTCCAAATGGATTTTCATCAGGGACTTCAATATGATTGAGAATAGAGAGGATAAATGTGGTGGGAATAAACACAGTTAGAAAGGAAATTAATTCTATTTCTGGGACAAGTTTAAGAGAAGATTCCAAATTAAGGATCCTTTGGAGAATATAAAGCAAGAATACAACAACGTCTGGTTCACATGGTGTAACAATCAAGCCAATAAGAACATAGTTTATTGTAGACTGGATAGGGTGTATTTCAACCCCTCGTGTTTTAGCATTAGTAAACATTCTGGGGAGAACCCAGGGGAAGTGACCCCTATGAGTATGTATGATCACTCTCCCATTCATATTAACATCTCTCCAAATAATCTTCCCTCTCCCATCCTCAAGAATAAGAGGTAGAGCCTATTCAAACTGAATACATCCCTACTCGAGGAACAAGACTCCCCTCAAGCTCTACAGACTGCTATAGCCCTATCCAAATTTTGCAACTCTGAGCTCTCTACCAAAGAAAAATGGGTTCAACTGGTCAAGGTTTGGAGGAAGTTATTCCAAATAATTGGGACCAAAGAAGCCCTTGATAGGAACCAGGAAGAAAATTTGTACCAGAGGCAGCTGAACCAAATTGAATCCCAACTACAGGATAGAGGTTGTGACTTGGAATTGGAAAAATTTGTTATCAGTACTAAATCCAATCTTAGGAAGATCCAAAACACTAAAATTCAAGATCAAAAGGTTAGAGCAAAGGCCAGATGGATCAAGGATGGGGACAGAGGTTCTAAGTACTTCTTCAACCTTATCAGAGTTAAATAGAGCAGAGAAGATATCAATGACATCCAAACAGACAATGGTACTACTTCCAATAATGAAGAGACTTTGCAAGCTTTTGTTGAATACTACAAAAATTTGTTCTCCTTCTAACATAACTCTGAAAACTTTGAAGTTATGAAAGGATGCATCAGAATGATCCCTAAGAAAGTGTCCCAAAAAAAGGTTTGGAACTTGAGCGAAGAATCAGTCTTAGAGAAATTGATGAAGCCATCAGGCCCTTAGCTAATGACAAATCACCTGGGGTGGATGGTCTTCTGGCAGAATTATACAAAAAGAATAAGGAATGGATATCAGGGGAACTACTCGTAGTATATGGAGAAGCCTATGAATATGGGTCCCTTGGTAGGGACATAAACAAAGGTCTGATCAAACTCCTACCCAAAGAGGGGGACAAATCTCAAATAAGGAATTGGAGATCCATTACCCTTCTAAACATCTCCTATAAGATCATTGCAAAAATTCTGGCAAGAAGAATTAGTGAGATCTTAAAGAATGTGGTATCAGTCACCTAGAGTGACTTTATCAAAGGAAGATACATATTAGACAACATAATTACTAGTTTGGAAGGTATGAAATGGGCTAAAATGAATGGGCAGGAGGTGGCTATGATACTCCTTGATTTTGAAAAAGCTTATGATAGAATTGATTGGTCTTTTGTTCTAAAAATGTTAGAGGCTTTTGGATTTCTAGACTACTTCTACAAGTGGGTAAGTATCCTACTGAAAGACTCCTCAATAGTCATTGATGTCAATGGAGAGATTTCTAAACACATTCCCTTGGAAAGATCCATTAGATAGGGATGGCCCTTGGCACCTGCACTATATGTCATAGCTACAGATGCATTGACCTACATTCTCAGGGCAATAGATATAGGTCCCCCTGTCAAAGGGATTAAATTACCTAATAGTTAAGATCTCCTTGTTGAGTAGTTTGCTGATGACACTGCTCTTTTCATTAATCTTGAAGAAGATAACTTTGATAACACTCTTAGCCGGTTATAGTTGTTTTGCTTAGCTTCTAGGGAAAAATTGGCTCCTCACAAATCCAAGATATTGGGATGGTCAGACAAGCCTCCCAGCTAGCTAAAAGATAAGGACTGGCAATGGGCTGGCCCCTCTACCATTGTCAGATATCTTGGCATCCCCTTTGCCATTGAACCCTCTTTCAATGACATGTGGACCTGGATATATAAAAAAGTTGAACACAAACACCTCAAATGGCAATCTCACATGCTGTCTCTTGTTGGCAAAGCTCAAGTAGTGCAGAAAGTTCTCTCCTCTCATGTTTTCTACTATGCCTCTTCGTGGATGTTGGCCAATTACCAGATTAACAAACTTGGGAGAATTCTTAGAGAGTTCCTATGGTCTGGTGGAATGGGCAATAGAAAGAGACATTGTGCAAAATGGGAATGGTGCTGCATTCCTAAAGGAAGAGGAGGTTTGGGTATGAGGGACCTCCAGTCACAAGGATTGGAACTAGTTGCCAAATGGATCCTTAAAGCCCTAAAAGGCAATGAGCCTTGGAAAGTTCTGGTTAGGAACAACATTGAGAGATCTAACATCAAAAAAGGAAAATTATTGAAGGACACCCCTTTGCATGATATTGTATTTGGAGACTTTGAAATCTTAGCTAGTGGTTCCAAAGTGTTTCAAACCATATGGAAGGCATGGTGTCAGGTCAGGACTTAGGTCTGTTCATGGGGTGTTTTTTGGAAAAATCCTACATGTACAGTTCTGGATAGGTCTATTTGGTGGGGGTTATATCACAATGGAAAATCGCTGGCACTAACTCAGTCTTGCTCTGCAAAGAGTTGGAATATGAAAGGTATCACTCTCATTCAGGATCTACTGAGGGATCAAAATTTGAGAACTTGGGATGATATCTAAGGCACCTTCAACATACCACAGTCCCAAAATAAAACCTATACCCTGATTTTAAAGGTTGTGGGAAGATGCTTCCCTGGTAGGATGGTGTCCTCTACCCAGATGCTTGACTTGATTAAATGGAAATATGGTAACAAGGTTCTTGATTTCTCCTACAAACAAATCTATGCAATGCTTAAAGATGACTCTGTAACTACTCTCAGAATTAACTCCAACTGGAACTTCAACTGGTCTAGCAATAGATGGCTCTCTTTCTTTGATTTTTTCTGGCACTCCCCAATTGAACCTAAGGTCTTATGATTTAGATGGCTGCTTTTGTTAAAAAAACTTACTGTCGGGTCCTTTCCTGCACACTCTGGAAACTAGATTATTACTTGTTTTATTTGTAACTGCCCTAAATCGTTTGAACACCTTTTTTTTTAATGTGAATTTGCTAAAATGATTTGGCCTAGTTTCCTTGGCTGCCCCATTAGGTGGAATTACCTTAATTTTTTCTCATGGAAAGAAGTTGTCGCTGGTTTTGTGGATGATTTTGACTTTAAAATGAATATTTTTTGGTTTTCTTTGACTGCTGAAATTATTTGGGTCATTTGGAAGCAGAGAAATGAGGAAATCTTTCAAGCCAGGAAGCAGGACCTTACTGATTTTTTCATAAAACTCACACATCTTAACATTGTTTCTCAGGTCACAACAAGGATAGAGGTTTCAGAAGAAAGATTCCTATCACTACTATAGGAAGGGGCTATGACTGTGTTCAAGAGGGACATCCAGTCTGCCAACTATACAGAGACAACACAAGCAGAGATTTCACAAATAGAGAACCATGCCCCAGAGAACCATCCCAGTACTCCCAACAACTAGGTTACCAATGCAGCAGAGGACATCAGAACAAGGACCCAGGAGGGCACATTCACCAGTGATAATTGGAACAATTAAGACCACATGGATAACTGGAACAGCCAAGATCAAAGGAGAAAAAATGATGGATGGGACACTACAGACACCAAGGTCATTACAGATGGATGAGGAGATTCTTAGAAATAGTTTTTGTTTAAATTTTAACCAATTTTGTTCATGTATAAGCTCGTACATTTGTGTTATTAAGATTACTCTATACATTGTCCCAAGACATTGATCTAGCTTAGGGTGGTATCTGTAGCAACAAACTCATGCTACTTTTTTGTAATTTTGGATATATTTTGATATGATCTGTAATGATACCAGTTGATACACTATCTCAATATATATAAAAAATTATCGTAAAATAAAAACATGATCCTCTCTTTGTATAGATTTGTCCAAGATATCATCCACATAATATTCTAGAATCTTATGAATGTAATCATGAAAAATCAAAGTCATAGCACGCTGATAAGTTACTCCCGCATTTCTTAATCCAAAAGGCATCATGACCCAACAAAATGTTCCCCAAGGTGTTATAAATGCAGTCTTAAGTTGGTCTTTGATAGGAATAAAGATTTGATTATAACCTGAAAAACCATGCATAAAAGACAATAAAGCATGACCCGCTGTCGAATACACAATCATATCAATATTAGGTAACGGGAAATCATTTTTTAAGGATGCCTTATTTAAATCTCGAAAGTTAGTGCACATCCTTATCTTATTTTCTCCTTTAGAAACAACCACAATATTGGAAATCCATTTAGAGTAATCAATAGAGCGGATGAACCCAACACCCAATAATTTTTCAATTTTGGCCTTATCTAATAAGGCAATGCCTAGAATCATGTTTTTGATTTTCTATTTCAGAGGTTTAGCATTAGGTTTGAGAACAATATTGTGAGTAAAAATCTTAGGATATATACCTGGCATATCCAAATATGTTCAAGCAAATATATCCTTATATTAAAGCAAGAGGGAAACCAATTGATCATGTTCATTTTGATTCAAACATTTCCCAATTTTGATTTTTTTGTCAGAGTCATTCACATCCACTTGAACTTCAATAGTTTCAGTTATTAACAAATTACTTTGCATGGGAGAATCCATTGGCAAAGGAGAAATATCTTGTTCATCATGTCCTCCAAAATAGGCTTCATTATTCAGACAACAGGGCTTTCTCCTTTTATGATGAAACTTAGGTAGATCATGATAAGCCCCTAAAAAATTGGCTAGGGCTTCATCCTTGGGAAAAATATCCAAACTAGGTTTTTGATCCATGTCAAGGAGAAGCAGATTAACCAACTTCAAACGTCCACCATAGATGTGATTGACATTAAGAGGAAAATCCAATGGTTGTTTATAAGGATTGAACCCTAAGCCATAAGTAAAATCATAAACTTTGTTTTCCAAGGGAACTTTGATTCCTTGTTAATATTTACCACATCCTTTCCCGTTGAATCCTAATTTCTTGAGTAGATGATAACCAGAACCATATCTATCGGCCATATCAAATTGTGTTAAAGGAGAGGTATATGTCACAATGTCATAGCAATCTGGTTTTATTGTCTCAATTGTTTCTTCAAGTGAAGCAGCAACAAAGTTACTTTTTTAATTCCTTAGAAAGTGGGGAAGGAGTAAAAACTTGTTTTTCAAACCCACTTTGTTGTTTCATAAATTCTAAATCAGAAACTTTATATTCTCCCATAAAAGAAGGATTAAATTCTAATGTTCCCTAATCATCTCTGGTCAAAGAAGAAGATGGAGTTTCAGTTTCTTTAACTTCAGGTGGTTGCTCAGGTTCCTTACTTGGTTGTTTAGGTTCAGAAACCTTAGCATACTTCACATTTAAGCAAGGATTCGTCGCATCATCCACATGTAGTATATACATCAAATTATTATAAATGAACCTAACCTTATGATGAAGAGTAAAAGGAACATCATGCATAGTATGTAACCAAGGTCTTCCTAACATAAGGTTATAATTGAGAGGTCCAGGCATAAAATGAATAGGTGTGCTAAGAAGAACTGGACTAACCTTAATAGGTAGCGAATAATGCCCAAAGTTTTATTTGTGATATTATCAAATCCACGAATAGAGATATTATCCAGTTGAATAGTTGTAAGATCGGCCTTAATTCCCTTAAGCATATCCATGCTACAAACATTAAGCCCAGATCCATTGTCAATTAATATTCTACGAATGATACTCTGATTAATAGAAACAATAACCATAAGAGCATCATATTGATTCTACACCTCAACAAAAGGAAAATCATCATCGAAAAACACAATAGGAAGTATAGAAGGCATAGTATGAATGCACTCCAAAAATGAATTGATATTCTCTTGGTTAGGAGGTGGAGTAGGAAGAGTAGATAAAGCTTTTTGCAAAGCCTCATGATATGTAGGAGAAGTTTGAAGCAATTCCCATAAAGATATCTTAGCTGGAGTAGCACGTAATTTCTCAAATAAGTCATACTCCTTAAAGGAAGAAGGTAACCTAGGTGCTTGAGGAAGCATGGGTTGAGAATGAGGTAAAGAAGCTAGAACAGTAGGTTGAGGATTATTCCGTGTGCGATAAGAATGTGAAACAAAATCCATGTTATCAAAGAAATCCAAAGGATCTCTAGGTTTACCCTTAATAGTTATTCAAGGAAATCCTTTTACCGTCATCAAAGGTTTAGGATATAACATTATAGGTGCATCAATGTTGCAAATAGTGGAACATGAAGGTAACCATGCACACACCCTATGGTAAAGGTCAATTGGAGAGGTTGTGGAGGAGGATGAAATGAGAATAGGATCAATGGAGATCTCATTCGAACCATTTTCATCCTCACTTCCATGTACCTCATGAAGGGATCTATCCTCTAGTGGAATAAAAGCCTCATCAAAGTATTCAAAACAAAAGTCATACATGTTGAACACAAAGTAAAATTACAAGCATGTAAATGTTTTTTGTATTTTTAAAGAAATTTTGTAATTTTTATATATTTTTGAAATATAAATGCAAGAGCATAAAAGAAATCTACTTCTATATGCATGCAATATCTAATATAAAATGTAAATCTAACACTAGAAAGAAAGAGTTGTCTATCGCGGGTTCACCAAAAAGTAAAGGGTAAAATTGGATGGTCTTTTAAATAAGGTTTTTAACAATGGAGATTTGCATTTAAAAGAGACCCTGTGCCATATTCAACCATTTAATTGTAATGATAAGGAATGTAAAGCTAGAAATATTTGCAAAGAATAATGGAGTAAAATACATACCTCACATCATAGAAGATCTGGAAATGCCCCTTTTTTGATGCCTGTGTTGAGTTTTTGGAAAATCTACAACCAGATCTAGAACAGAAACACAGAGATGAAGAAAACCCATAAATCTTTTCTGAATCTGGCTCAGTTCTAATTTTGACCCAAAAATGAATGCTACGTTTGACCCAAAATTTCTGATTCTGACCTAGAATTTTCGATTCCAACCTGGAACAAAATGTCGAAACCATGTGTGTCTTAGTAAGTAGTTAAATAATTATTTATATGATGGGGAAACCTAATTGGATGACCTAATTCATTATTGTAATAGGGTATATAGGAAAGAGATTTTCTTAATGGAAAGGATGATTGTGGATGAGACAACCAAGTGTGGAAGTTGCAAGCTTGTTTGTGCAAAGTCTGAAGGATGTAGAGAAGAGGTTGTGATTATGTTACTTCATTGGAACTAACAAGAAAACATAGTTTCTATTAGATAGTTCAGGGGATTGTGTATCTCTTATACATTAATATTTTGGACTGTAAGTCTTGAGGGTGGATTTAACCTTCTTTAGGAAGTGTGCCTGGGCAGTGAGACCACTGTTACTCTTGACTCCAAATAGGTTGTTTCCTTTAATATGGACTGTGTACTGTAATTCATCAATAAGCTCCTAACATGGCTAAATCTTTTAACATGGATACTATGCTCTTAGTACATTATTTGTGGGTGCTAATTCCCATCGAGGTTTTACCTTTAATAGGGTTTCCTCGACAATAACGGATTGTGTTATTGTGTTGGCATTTACTGTGTTATCATTTGGATTAAAGTTTTTGTCAATAAAGTTTAATGTTTAATAATCTGTCTCACAACTAATTCACCCCCCCTCTTTGTTGTGTTGGTGGACTCTTATTCCTAACAAGGATGTATTTGGACCCCTTAGGACCTACTATGCATCATAAGGAATCATAAGGGGTAGTAGCACCCATTATAACCCCTTACTACTCATTAATGGGTCATGTAACCCCTTAAGACTCATAAGGATGCATTTGGACCCCTTAGGATGCATTTGGACCCCATAGGACCCACTATGCATCCTAAGAAGTCAGAAAGGGTCGTAGCACCCATTATGACCTCTTACCACTCATGAATTGGTTGTACAACCCCTTAAGAGACCTTAGGATGCATTTGGACCTCTTAGGACCTACTATGTATCCTAAGGGGTTGTAGGACCTATGAATGAGTACTAAGGGTGTTTACAACCCCTTATGACTCATTAATGGGTCCTAAAACCCCTTATGATCCCTTAGGATACATAGTAAGTCCTAGGGGTCCAAATTCATCCTATGGGGTCTTGAGGGGTCCTATGACACATTAATGAGTAGCAAGGTGTCATAAACACCCTTAGTACTCATTAATTAGTATTACTACCCCTTATGACTCGTTAGGATACATAGTAGGTCCTAAGAGTCCAAATGCATCCTAGGAGGTCTTAAGGGGTCGTAGGACCCATTAATGAGTCCTAAGACCCTGTACGACCCCTTAGGACTCATTAATTGGTCCTAGGACCCCTTCGAACTCCTCAGGACCCTTAGGATATGTGGTGGGCCCTAATGCATCCTAAGGGATCTTAAGTGATGGTAGGACCCGCTATGTATCCTAAGGGATCGTAGCACCCATTAATGAGTCCTAAGACTCTTTATGACCCCTTAAGAGTCATTAATGGGTTGTAGGATGCATTATGTCTCATAGGACCCATTATAATGCCTTGGGACCCATTATGTATCCTAAGGGCATTTACTACTCTCTAGGACCCTTTACTACTCATTAATGGGTGCTACGACCCCTTAGCACGCATTTGAACCCCTTAGGACCTACTATGTATCCTAAGGTATGATAAGGGGTTGCAACACCCATTAATAGGTCCTAAGGTGTCATAATGGGTCCCATGACCCCTTAGGATGCATTTGGACCCCTCATGACCCACTATATATCCTCAGGGGTTACAAGTGGTCGTAGGACCCATTAATGAGTCTTAAGGGGTTGTAAACACCCTTAGTACTCATTAATGGGCCCTACGACCCCTTGTGACCCCTTAGGATATGTAGTAGGTCCTAAGGGGTCCAAATGCATGTTAGGGGGTCTTAAGGGTCCTGAGAACCATTAATGAGTAGTAAGGGGTCGTAAACAGCCTTAGTACTAATTAATGTGTCCTACTACCTCTTATGACCCCTGAGGATACATAGCATGTCCTAAGGGTCCAAATACATCCTAAGGGGTCGTAGGACCCATTAATGAGTCCTAAGACCATATACGACCCCTTAGGACTCATTAATGGGTCCTAGGACCCCTTAGGACTCATTAGGACCCTTAGGATACATGTTGGCTCCTAATGCATCCTAAAGGTTCTTAAGGGGTCGTAGGACTCACTGTGTATCCTAAGGGGTTATAGCACACATTAATGAGTCCTAAGACACTTTGCGACCCCTTAAGACTCATTAGTGGGTCGTAGGACCCAATATGACCCATTAGGACTAATTAGGACACATTAGGACTCCTTAGGACCCTTAGGATATGTGATAGGTCCTAGTGTATTATAAAGGGGTCATAATAGGTTCTAAGTGGTTCTAGGACCCCTTAGCACCCATTAAGACCCCTTAGGATCCATTAGGATCCCTTAGGACCCATTATGACCATTATGACACATAATGGGTCCTAAGGGGTCCTAATGTGTAGTAAGTGTCCTAAAGGTTCATAATTGGTCCTAATTGGTCCTAATTGGCCCTAGGACCCCTTAGGACCTATTAAGAGACATTAGGACCCATTACAATACATTAAGAGCCATTATAACACATTAGGTTCCATTAGAACATTTTAGGACCCATTAGGATCTATTAGGATACACTAGGACCCATTATGACACATTAAGACTAATTAGAACACATTAGAACACATTAGGACGCATTTGGACACATTAAGACCCATTAGAACACATTAGGTCCTATTAGAACAGATTAGGACCCCCTAGAACACATTGCTTGTCGTACACCACATTAATGGGTCCTAAGTGGTCGTAATGTATCATAAGGGGTCATAATGGTTCCTAAGTGGTCCTAGGACCACGTAGGACCCATTACAACCCTTATGATACATAATGGGTCCTAATGCATAATAAGTGTCCTAAGGGGTTCTAATCAGGTCCTAATTGATCCTAAGTTGTCCTAGGACCCATTAGAACACATTAGGACCAATTAGGATATATTAGGACACATTAGAACCCATTACAATGCATAAAGACCCATTAGAATACATTAGGTCTCATTAGAACACATTAGGATCCCCTGTAACACATTAACTGTTGTACGACACACTAACATGTCATAAGAGGTTGTAATGTATTATAAGGGGTCATAGTGGGTCCTAAGTGGTCCTAGTACCCCTGAGGACCCATTAGGACCCCTTAGGACCCTTTACGACCCTTATGATACATAATGGGTCCTAATGCATCATAAGTGTCCTAAGGGGTCCTAATCAGGTCCTAATTGGTCCTAGGTGGTCCTTGGACCCCTTAAGACCCATCATAACACATTAGGAGCCATTACAACCTATTAGGACCCATTAGGACCCATTATGACACATTAAGATCTATAAAAACACATTAGGTCCCATTAGAACACATTAGGACCCCCTATGACACATTAACCATCATACGACACATTAATGGGTCCTAAGTGTTCGTAATGTATCATAAGGGTTCATAATGGGTCCTAAGTAGTCCCCAGACCCCTTAGGACCCCTTAGGACCCTTATGATACATAATGGATCCTCAGGAATCCTAATGAGCAATAAGTGTCCTAAGGGGTCTTAATCGGGTCCTAATTTGTCCTAAGTGTTCCTAGGACCCATTAGGACCTATTAGGACACATTAGGACCCATTAAGACACAAAAATACACATTAGGTCCCATTAGAACACTTTAGGAACCATTAGGACCCCCTAAAATACATTACCTATCGTACTACACACTAATGGGTCATATGTGGTCCTAATGTATCATAAGGGGCCTGAATGGGTCCTAAGTTGTCCTAGGACCCCTTAGCACGCATTATGACCCATTAGAACCCATTAGGACCCATTAGGACATATTAGGACACATTACGACACATTAAGGGACATTAGGACCCATTACAACACATTAGGACCTTTTATTTTATAAAATATATGCTCATTATGTTTGATAAATTAGATTAAATTTTGTTGAGTTATGTTTCAATTTTATATAGGTGCATGTTTAATTTAATTATTTCTATAGATTACACTAGATTAGATTATATATTTCGATTTTGATAGATTAGATTAGATAATTTTTTACATGTACATGTTTGATAGATTAGATTAGATTATTTTTGATAGATTAGATTTTTTTTTACATGTACGTGTTTAATTGATTAGATTAGACTATGTACATGTTATTTATATGTTTCAATTTTATCTATGTACATGTTTAATTTAATTCACTTTTAAATCAAATATTTAATGCAAGTTGATTTATATATATGATTATGGATGATTTTTACATTAATGAGTTACTTAATCCTCCCACAGAACCTGCGCCTCCCCTCCCCCTCCACCCCCACCCTTGCCCCCACCCACACCCCCACCCCACCCCCATCCCAACCTCTACCTCTACTCATACCTCAACCACAACCCTAGCCCCAACCTAAACCCCAAACCCAACTAGGTACCAGTGAAGTGTGTTACAAAGTGCATGTTGATAAAAACATAAAATATATCATGGACCACATTACTCACTTACAAAATCAGCCCTTTTTCCCACCTGTGTAGTGCACTTTATATCTACAATGCACAACATTGTATATTTAGTGAGATCTATTGATGGTGACCTTGATAGACACGATGCATGGAGAAAGAGGAGATGAGGCAATATTATGTTGATGGCCTCACATATAAACAAATCAATGATATGAAAATTACAAAGGGAAAAATATATCCATATTTCAAGGACCCTAAAATAGGAGAGAAATTACGTCATAAAAAAAATGTATATCCATGAGGTGGTGTATCCATCAAGGAATGGTGGAAAGTTTTGCCCACCCCACCACCCCATGATGCCAACCAAGAAGTGCCTTTATAATTTTTAAAAATATTATATTGTGAATTTGTGTTGGGTATGAAACCTAACTATTTTGACATTAAATATTTCCAGGGGGTTGGACTAGGCATGCCCCAGAATAGGCCACGGGAAAAAGTTGACCCTAGGAGACATGTTCCACCTACACCTCTTTTTGATCCTCCACCACCTTATGTACTTGAACCATTTTATCAGCATTCCATAGTCTTGGTGATAGGAGCATTGAGCCAGTTGACCACTATGCTTAGAGATTAAACAACATAGATGGTGACACTTGCACTAGAGCCTCATTTATGCACTAGTTTCCATGAGATGTGCTATGGTCCCACAGAGGGAGAGACTACTTCTGTAGCACAAGGAGCATAAGATGATATTGGCTCATATGTGGATTTCATTTGTGCTGAAGATCATCCACTCGATCGACAGGCTCCATAGGTACATGTATATGTCACCTATTTATATATTTAATTTAAATGCATGCACAATTTTGAATTTTTTTAGTTCATGTGAAAAATTAAATTAAATTAATTAAAAATGTGCGTACAAGTTCTTGTGTGCAGATTGTAGGTACAAGGTCCTCGAGCTCTTATTCGGATAGAATTAACTTTTCCTTAACACCTGTTGCAGTTGGCACATCTCATGGGGTGTAATTAGAGAAACTAAACTAAGTTTTTAATTTTTAATTTTATTTTAAATTAAGTCTTAGACTTATTTTCTAATTTAATTATTAATGTTTTTTAAAATAGGGGGGTCATCCACCAGACACTATGCCCACTATTCCACCACTATCAGGTGTACTAGATGCAGATCCACTTGAGGTAATTTATTATCATGGAATTTAAATGATTTTTATATTAAAAAATGTCAACATGTTTACATATTAATTGTACACGTGTGTAGGTCAATACAAACATCAAGATTGGTGTAAGTGCACATGTGGCTAATTGAGGTGCATTGCGACCAGAGAAATCTTTTCAGGTTTTATTTCTACATCTTAAAAATTAGGTCCTGATTATATTTGACCCCTAACAACATATATACATGCATGTTCTTATATAATTTTGTTTGACTTTGTACAAGACATTGTTAGTGATATTGTTGTTGTTGATTGTTCCACACAGATTGAGTCGCAAGAAGGACTGCGACCTCACATAGATGTTGACATTCACATGGTAATTTATTTGTTCATATTCAATTTATATTAAAATATTGTATATCATTTTTAATAGTTTTGGTGTTGATCATTTTTGCAGACAGAGTCCCAAGAGGGACAACAACATGAAATAGGTCATGATATCCACGAGGACGGTGGATCAGATGTGTAGAATGACACGATATCTTTTTCAGATTTAATTTATATAGATTTTATTAAAATAAATTGCATATCATTTTTAATAGTTTTTGTGTTACTCATTTCATGCAGACAAAGTCACGAGAGGGACAACAACATAAAATAGGTCATGATGTCCACTAGGATAGTGGAGCAATTGGGCATAATGACAAGGTAATTTGTTCATATTTATTTTTTATAAATTTTATTAAAATGTTTTAGATTATTTTGAATTGTTCTAAATATGAATTCATGTATTAGAGTATGATTTTGAAACTATGATGTTTTTTACAGAGTCATTCAGATTGTCCTACTTTGCGTGGATTAAAGAGGACTATTTACTTTAGGGACACATGATTTTATAGGCATTTGTCACATGTACTCTCAAATTCATATGGATTTTTTTTTTAATCTTATGGATCTATTTACTGAAATATTTACATGGTTTATTTACATGCTTTATTTACATGTTTTACCAGATGGACTAGATATGTATTTACATGTAGCTTATTAGATGTTATACACATGGATTGATAATCTTTACATTGAAATATTTTACATATTTACTAGAATTACTATATAGTTTGTATGTATGTAGAAGTACTATGAAATGCTTCACATAGTGTTAGTTTTACTTTAAGAACACAACATATGTATGTGTATTATAAATATTGAAAGTCAAGACTTGCTTAATCTATAGAAATAACATATTGCCTTAAATTGAACAAGCTATTAAGAAAATTGAACATACAAATAGAAATCATATATGTAAAGGATACAAGTATTTAATAAGATAACAAAATAATCATATTTTAAATAGAAAGTGTTAGAATTAGTTCATTGAAAAAGAAACAAAATAAGATACTTGTTTAATAGTTCAATAATTTAATAACATTAAAAAAATTTAGTAGCACATAACACAATAAAATTGGTTGCAATTTGAGAAGATACTTGCTCTTCTACTTTATACTGACATACAATAATAATTGAAAAATAGAGCTAGGAACCTAAAATAATGAATAAATATTTAATGAGTAACTAAAATCTTGTACAAATAGAAAATATATAACTAAAAACATATACAAATTAATGTAACCCAGTACAAATGTAAGAGCATCATGCTTACCAAGTTAAAAAGAATAATCGTTAAGTTCTTCAACAAAATGGTTTCATTACATACCTAAACAAAATATCAAGAGACCTGTACAACATTTTAAAATGAGGCGCATTAAAATTCTAGGTGAACTTAAGGAGGTGTCTTGAGGGGATTTCTTGAGGGGATGTCTTAAGGGGATGTAGAATTAGGAATGTAATTTGAGGATGTGATAGATGTGATGAATTAAGAGGATGCCAAGTAAGTGGACCTAAAATTAGGATGTCTTAAGGGGATCTAAAGGGGACGCAATTCTTAAGGGTTATATTAAGGGGATCATAAGGGGATGCAATTCTAGGATGTCTTAAGGGGATATAAAATTAGGATGTATTATGGGGATTTAAAAGTAGGATGTCTTAAGGGGATGCTATAGGGAAACCTAAAATTAGGATGCCTTAAGGGGACCTAAAATTTAGATGTCTTAAGAGGACCTAAAATTAGGATGTCTTAAGGGGATGCCTTAAGGTGACCTAAAATTAGAATTTCTTAAGAAGATCTAGAATTATCATGTCTTAAGAGGATATACGATTAGGATATGTGATTTTGGGATGTACTAAACTATGATAGCTTTAGGGGATGTGATTCTATGATGTCTTAAGGGATCCAAATTTTGGATGTCCTTAGGGGATGTAGGATTAGGATATGTTGAGGTGATTTTAAATTAAATTATATATGAAGTTATCATAAATTCAAAAAGTAAACATATATACTTACTTATATTTACTTATTTCAGTATACTACATGCATCCTCTATTTTATTCAATACATCAATAATAAATTTATGATATGTTTTTTATTACGTAAAGCATGTTTTGCAGGGTACCTGAAACCCAAAACATAGCAATAGAATGGAATGTATGCCCAGACAAAAAGAAATAGAGCCAAACATGAAATAGGCCACCACAGGGCCACAACTAAAACAAACTAACCTACTAAAAAAAATAGCATAGGGACATCCAAAAGAGCAAGGGAACACAATCAGGTGATGATCGCCATCAAGCTTGCCACCTCGAACTTGAGGATCCTCATCTTAGTAGTCGATTCCTTTATCTTCTGGAGATCAATTAGAGTATCATTCTCCTTCTTCTAAGCACTATCCCTTGTCCTCTTACCAGGTCCCTCATCAGTCTTCTACTCTTTTTCCACACCTATGTTGGTCGCATCTATCCCTTCAGGTTTTTATTCTAGTTTTTAAATGAGAATCTTGGTATGCTCATTAGAGGATTTGAAGATGTTGAATCTTTATTCAGCAATGATTTTAAGGGTCACCTCAAACCTCAACATATTTTCCTCCATATTTTTGACCCTAGTACTCATATTCGTCTGATCTTCAATAGTGCTATCCACATTGGTATTGTCTGTCCCCTTTTATCTGTTCTTGAGCTCCCCTATTTTAGGGAATGGCCACTTAATAGACCTGTAGTTGTCCAACATGCTATTCTTGTCATTATTGAGAAAATCTAGCTCAAATTCCCTTGAATTATCACTCAGAACAACCATAGAGGGGTCAATTGGCTCCTCCAGCTTAATGCTACCCTCCTCACCTTCAATAACTCTAGGATTAATGATTTCCCTGGTAATCCCCATTTTGGTTCTTTTCACATCAAAATTGTGCCACACTATTTTCCTCCCCCGCACAGATATGTAGCAACAATACTCACTATCCTGCCCCTTTTCTTTCATTATAATGTGGGGGTCAGAGAGATGGGGAGAAGGGATCTCCTGATTAGTACCATAAATCTCATCCTGGAGCTTCTCCTTCTCCTTTTTGCAAGAACCAAGGGATTTTCTATGAGTATGGTCCTCGGGAGTCTTCCAGCTAGTGCTATCATCCCTGTTCTTTCTCTTTTTGTGTTGGTACTTCACAGTGGTGATCTGCCTTCTTTTTTGACCTTTTCTACTGGATATCTCTTCCTCACCATCGGCATTCATCCCTTCTCATATTCATTATACTCCTCCTCCGAGGATATCATAGTGGTAGTATGCTTTTTGGATGGGGTCACCATTTTTTCTTTTTAATGGTATGAATACTAGCAATACGCTTCTTAGAGGAGGAAACTAGATTCTTATTTTTAATGTCATAATCTTCCTGACCATTAGAGTTCATACCCTCTCCATCTTTAGTTTCTAAGGGAATATAATCAAAACTAGAGACATCCATTCTTTCCTCTTTCTCAGTGACCTCTTTCCCCATAATTTGGGCTTTAAAATACTCATAAATAAAAAGTAAAATCCCCTCATGCAGAGTAGGGTTTGGAATAGCCTTATCCCTAAACCCATTGATATTTTCATTAATAGAAGCATATAAGTAGAACAGGATAGAAACCTACATACCATGCCTAAAGTTGTTCATGAGGGCAAAGTGATAGGTTATGATCCTATCAAACTTGGTGTCCAGTGTAACATAAGAGATAATGGCCCTTAGGACAAATCTCCACATACCCTTCAGGAAGATAATAAGTCTCAACCTTGATGAGAACTTTCTTCTCTTCCTTATTCCTCACAAAATCACTAATCACAGAGTCCAAAATTTTACGATCCCTATAAAATTTCTTGCCCACTATGGGGATACAAGTGACCATGGAGATAACCTCCTCAGTGACCATAAATTTTATTCCGTCTATCACCACACTGCCCTTGTCCTAGCTTTTCACAAAAATTTTAGTCACCCACAACTTCCCTCCATGAAGTCTTTCAATGAAAGTAGAAATTATGCCTTGATAAAGGTAATTCCAGATCTTAGTCTATCTCCTCCATTTCTCACAGTCATTTGAGGTCTCCTCCTATGTCTTTCACCATCCATTTCATGAAAAAAGTTGTATCTTGCAATATGGAAATTACAGCTTAACAAACAATTACTCATAGAGATATTCCATATTTTTCTTCTGATGTCTTGTAAAAGGTAAGTTTTATCTTTGAGTATGGGCACCTAGTAAGTGTGTGAATGTGACTTGGAATCATTATCTTTCCTATCGATCTCGTAAATTTAATTTATGGTAAATACATTACAAAGTACAGTATTAACTATCATGATTAATGATATTAAATCTCTCCTTTCCCTGTATTCTATTGTAATCGACTAAATCCTTCACCTCACATGGGAGGTCTCCTCCATGAAGCCAACGAATCTGATTGTCACATTTTACCACCAAGTTGGCAAACCAGTCAGCAACCTAGTTGGCCTCCCTGTACACATGGGATATGTGTACCTTCTCAAAAGTGCTCAAAATGTTGCAGGTTTCTTCTGTCATAGTGGTGATTGTCCATGATGGTGGGTGTGACATGTTGAGACAGTTTATAATGTTGTGAGAGTCATCTTCTAGCCATAGATTTTTGATCCCCAAATCATGGACTAATTTGGTAACTAGAAGGGACACATTGGCTTTTGCATAGTGATTGGTTTGGGTGCCAAGTGGGAGGATGACCGCAGCATTGCCCATGCCAAAGCAATTTCAAATCACACCACCACTTCCCCCCTTTCCCAGGTTATATAATTATGATATGTTAAGGTGATGAAGAAACAAAATAAATTATATATATGAAGTTATCACAAATTCTATAAGTTCACAGCTATACTAACTTGTATTACTTATTCCATTGTACCATCATCATCCTCTCTTTTCTGTAGTGCATCTATAATTGTCTTGTGTTCTTCCATAGAAATTGACCACAAATCTTTATTAGAAAGTCTCCCACGATATCTGGATAGCTTTATATTTTTTGCCACAACCAAATGTGAGTAGTGTATAATCTTCTTATATGTTTTGTAGTCTTTGAATGAAGGCAAACCATTATTCCTTGTTAATTATTTTTGTAACCATGTGCCAACAACCACCACAAAACTTGTAGGATAATGGTATACATCATCATCTTCTCTATATTATACTAACTTATGTTTGGTCTCAACACATCTAGCTAACCAATACTTTGTTTCCTCTTCATTGTTCTTAGGTGCAACAACATCATACACATGTCCTACAAATAAAAATAAAATGGCTAATTGACATGTGAAATAAACTTATAGAAACACAAATTACCATAATAAACTTTGACCAATAATTGCATTCAAATATAAAGTGATATTAAAAAAATACAATTACCTTCTTGAACATGATCTAAAACATGATCATAATCCTCTGATGCAAATAGGTGATCATTGTCTTCAAGTGTTGTTTCATATTGCTCGTATGTTTGACTAGGTTTCAGTGATCTTTATTTACATTCTTCAACCCATTATTTATTCTCTCATGCATCCCAATCACCTGAAATACAAAATTGACAAAAACATGCAAGCTCTCTTGACCAAAAAGTCCATGTGCTTGCATCTGAACTCTTAAATGAATGCCATGATGCTGGCCCACTAATTGTATCACAATCAAGTCTAGGTGGAATGTTATTTTCCTTGATTAATTAAAATATTCCTTTAATTCTAGAGTTGTCTTTGATCCTACAGATAATTTTGAATTGCACCAATCCGCAATAGCATGTCCATCTTCAAATTTTAATTGCTCTCTAGCCAAAATTATTTTAACACATGGACCACCTTCATCATGTTCTCCTTTACCTTGTCCAGCTTCTAAAAACCTCCACATATGTTGAATATTGGTTTCCTTGTGAGCCCTACTAATCCAATAAAATATTTGATCATTCTTGAATTGTCACTTACAATTATCTGACCATATGAAATGTTCTCTCATCTGGATTTCTCATTCTCTTAAATTAATATAAAATCTTTCAAAACAATACTGAACAAAATCTGATGAGTGCATCCAATTATCACTCAAATAGAAATGATAACCCCTCACAATTTTTCTATCATCCTTTGTACTATAATGTGCATGTCTATAAACAATATGAACAAACATAGCCACTTGCATTGAATTATAGTATTGATCTTGAGTTTCCTCTTGTGGAGAAAAAATATAGTTTTTTTTAAAGTCAACCACTGATAGTATAGTTCCAACTGGAAATGTATTTATACATGTGTTAAATTGACCATCAAGCCATCTATCATGTTGAGATGGTTTCACGTATTTAGGAATGATCTACTCTTGAATTCTGAAATGAATGCATGTACACTAAGTTTTTTCGTGATTAATTCGCACCACTTTCCAATTTTATCATATTTTAAAGGATACTCAACATTCTTAAATATTTTAACATCCACTAATTTTTGTCCAAAATCATTTTCACTAGTTCCATGCATACATTGTCCTAATAATGAAAAATTCCCACAACTAGTGCACTGTCCTAAAATACATGAACTTAAAAAAACATTTGCCCATTAGATTTTTCACAAAACAAACCTACTACAAACTCCTTGATTGTTTCAGGTGGTATATTAATACCACAATCCTGCATAGTGATGTTAGCATGTAAAGTACAATGTATATATAAAAAAACATCATAGTAGTAACGAAATTGAACATGTGTTTTACAACAACAAGATATTCATTTCTTATTGATTTTCACATACCAAGGTTTACATTTTTCAAATGATCTTTGACTAAGGGTAATATGTCCAACTAACACAAGCTTATCTAAACATTTTCTATAAAATTTAGTTTGGGTGGTGTCTAATAGGTGTTTTGGATGAGGATAATGAATTTTATATCCCACTATTAATTTCAAAACATCTCTAGCATTAGATGATACCATTGTATTATCATGCCAATATTTTTCAACCAAAGATTTGATTTCAGGATTCAATTTCATGTATCGTGGGAGTTTTCCACTAAAACTCCAACATTGGTTGATTGGATCACTTTCTATACTTGATCTTCTCTTTTCTTCTCTTACCAATGTTTTAGGATGCTTGTTTTAAATTCCACTGATATTTTTTACCATTCTTTTATCCAAAGTGTTTTTATTGACTATAGAAGTTGTTATATATCATTGTGTTGCATTCTTATCTTTTGATTGACTCATTTTTCTAATAGACTAAATGGTACTAGCAACAATAGATATATCATGTTTAACTGATGCATCTTTTTTATTTTGTTTCACACAAATGCATAACTTTTTTATTACATTTCTCATTTTAGACATTCTCATCAATTGATTCATAAGTTGACATTTGAATGCTATTTTTTTATAAAAAAAATCAGTGTATATTTTATTAGCATACTTTCTTATTTGTCTCCAAGATAGCTTACCAAGAAGACCATCCAAAACATTACTTTCAATTTTCAAAAAATACTTTTCGTTATCATCATTGTTAGAATTATTGGTTGCGCCTCGTTGAAAAATATTTTCATTTCATCTAGGAAAGGATTTTCATTTTTAGTTGTCAACAACATTTAAAGGATTTTAATTTTCAACAACAAGAGGATTTTCAATTTCAACAACATGAGGATTTTCATTTGCACCAACAAAATGTTTTCATCATCAACAAAAATACGGGTATTTTCATCATGAACTCTTTCAAGAACTATGTTAGGAATTGAATCAATTTCAACATTACTATATGCTTGTAATAAATATCCATAAATGGTATTATCTATAACCATAGTTTGAGTATCATTCAAAGTTGGATTTGAAGGTGTACCTATAATCATGTTTGTTGCCACATTTTCTACATCATCAAAAAGTTCATTCAAAGATGTACTTACATTGTTGTCTATATTCATATTATCTTTTGCATTCACCTCTTAGACCTCATCTTATGTATCTATCATATCCCCTATGGTATCTACAATGTTTGTCTCTTCAATTGTTGTGGATCCTTAAGGTTCATTGTTATTCATTTGGTGCATCCTCAATCTTATATCTCTTTGATGTCTGTCGTCTTTCTCTTTCTCTTATTGGATATCTTTAGGGGTCATAACCTTCCTTCCTTTCCTCTTTTTATGTTGTTTAGCTCCCATGATTAACAATTGAAATTAATCAAAGAATGTCTTCAATGGTTCAGTCCTTAAAAAATGCTCCAAGACGCTCCCAATCATTGAATCATGCTAATGGTGATTAAATAATGCATAATCAAGACAAAAAAACCAAAACTCTATAGAATATGTCATTGTCATTCGTACTATAGGTTCACTTGCTGATGTAGAAAATTTTTTTGAGTGAGATTTTAAAAAAATGGTCAAAAGCTAAATGGGACCCCTCTTTGAAATGAGGTCATGTTTTATTTTTGAAATGTTACCCCATTTCAAAATGGGATAGCATTTAATTTTTGAAACGTTACCCCATTTCAAAATGGGGTAGTGTTTCATTTGAATCCTACATGCCTATAAAAGGAGATTTGAATCTCTCATTTGTGCACCTTACTCTCAAGGATTTTAAATTTATTTGAGATGTTTCGAGTGAATTTTAGTGTTATTCACCATCAAATTTGAGCCCTAGTGCTCCATTTGTCTGATATTTAAGTATTAGGTATTCCTCAGTTGGGTTTTAGGTAGGGTTTCTTCACATTCTCTATTTTATTCATCATTTCCTTTTGTTTTATTTTTCTTCATTTTGTGTCCTTATGCCCTAGGATCCATGCGTGCATTTTCCCCCCTCTATAGTCATTTTTCTTGCCACTCCTTGCAAGAATCACTATGTCCTCCCACAGTTATAGTGGAGCATTTTTTAGGGTTTCTATTAATTGTGGCACCTTGCCAATATTCATGCATGCTTTAAAGTACATTTAGTAGATAGTTAGCATTTTTATGAATTAGTATCTTGAATTGAATAAATTATATAATAATTCAATACTTACTTTCCCCCAAAATCATAGATTTTCATTAAAACATGATTAGGGTTTACATTTGATAGAAAGGAAAATGAAAATGAAGTATGGTGATGCACAATGACCAATCAAGAATAAAAAAGATGATTTTTTTTTTTAAAATGATCAAGTGTTACATGTTGTTGATCGAGGATCCCAAATCCTCAATCCCTAATTCTAACAATATTTCAAGGCTATCAGTTCTTGAGGCATCAAAGGTCAAAAATGTGTTGAAGTAATGGGGCTATTGGATTCTTGATCATCAAACTGTTCATTCTTTCTAATTCTATTTGAAGATATGTTATATCTATTACATCCAAAATATTTTTCCCATTGACTTGAGTGTGTATCAGAGGTTTTATACCCAACACTCCCTGCCTACCACCTTCCATCACCAAATAAGGTTTAGGGATGTCTTATCCCTTACCTTTGAAAAGGATCAAGAAAGACCATACAATTTTTAATTATTCCTTTCTCTTTGCTATCATCAGGACACTCAAATGAGATTTTTTCAAAAATTCAATCTCCAAAAGATGTTGCAGAATTCAAGAGACTTAGTATTTATTTTATTCAATTCAAGATATTCAGATCCATTAGGGTGGCAGGGTGCATATTTCCTACAGATATGCAGACAAGTGGGTAAAACCCACAGGTTGATAGTGAATAAACACAAGTCTTATTTCCAAATTATCATCAAGGTAAGGTCACATTACTATTTGGATATGAAGGAAACAAAGAACATGGATCCCAATCTATTTAATCTCTCTTTAAATCTTGTTAAGACTAAAGAGAGATAGTTTTGATCCAATTGGTACCTTTAGTCATGTAATTAGGTCACATTTCAAACATGTAGTTGGTTTAAAAGAGCATTGGGATAACTATATCGATGAATACGAGATCTGTGTAAGGGACTTTTGCAGAATGGACTTAAATTTGGCAAGCCAAACTTGGGAGATGTGGGTCTTAGAGAAGACTATGTCTAAATATTATGAGAATAAGCTACATCCATCTTATAACACTAAACGAGTCTTTGATAGGGAAATACATAATGCTAATGTGAAAATTTTAGACTAAGAGAATGTTCAAAAGAAATAGATATGTGTTTAAATATAATAAGGAGCAAATTGATAGGCCATATCAAATGGATACCACACACAGATTTGAAGAAGTTTAAAAGCTTGTACTATCAAAATAGGTTGGTACCTAAAAAACACAATTAAAGAGAAACCTACTACTCTTGTTGTCATTTCCCCAACACCCTCTTCAATGCACCAAAGGACCAAATTTTCAAGGCAAAGGAAAAAACCCTGAAGGATCCTAAGGATGTTTTAACGGTATATAAAAGGCTAAGGGACCTAGGAAGGTGTTTGTTGAACATCTAGGGAAGAAGAGGAAGAGGAGAAACCCCTTCTTAGAAGAAAGAGGACTGTGATAACATAATTACTTACACAAGATCAAGATACTTCCACCTTTATTAATCCTTCCACTCAAAAGGAATCAACAACACTCTCCCCCAATGTCATCTTAGATCTAGAGAAAGGTATTCCTATCAAGACCTTCATAGATGACTTACCAGAGGGGAAAGAAACAAAACAAAAACTACCTAAAAACATTGTTAACATAGAAGATGATACTAAAGAAGAGGTTAGAAGTGTAGACAACTAAAATTATCCTCATGTAATCAAATAAAAATTTTATTTATTTAATTATTAGACCAAAATTCCTCTATTAAATAGATATTTATTATTTATTTAGTTAATATTTTATCATTTTTAGTTATTATCCAAATAATTGTTTTTTACTTATTTATTAATTTCTTAGATTTTTCTATCCTATGAATAAATAAATATTTATTTATTTAACTATCCATTTCCCACCCCTTTATACTACAAATTAAATAAATAATTTTATTTTTTAATTAATTCATTACACTTTCTTTCTAATTTTAACCAATCATTTCCACTCATATGGATCGATCCTAAATTAGGAGGTATGTCCCAAATGTCACTTGCCTCTTCATTTGACTTATTCTTTTTCACGTCTCCAAACATTTCAATATTTTAATATTTCGTGTGATGTGTTACCAAAATTCAATATCGTCTGCCCACCACTCAATCTCATTTATTTATTTATATTAACCTCTTAATATCATTTATTCTCATTATTCCTCACATTATCCTGACCTACCCTCTAATCCTATCCATCCATTCTTACACCTCTTAATCTATACCCTTCATTTCATGAGGAATTCTATAAAAGAACATTTTATCCTCTCATCCTACACCTAGTGAGCCTTAGCATACTTGTAATCTTATCCATACTTTCCTACTTGTGATCCTTGAAGAGCTCTTTCTATAACCATTATCATATTGTTATCACTATCATCTTGCTACCTTCTTGCATCAATCAACTACACTCCATTCCTTTAAATCCTTCTAGTACAAGTACTTAAAAATCTAAGAGCAACCATCCTTCAATACAAAATCTTAAAGGATAGGAGAACAATGGATTCAAGTATTTTGTGAGTGAATTTGGGTATAGCTTTGTTTTACTTTATTATTATGTATTCATGAAGAAGGACTTCATTGATATGATGTTGGATTCATTTTGTAGATGTAGGGCATTTGGTTGGGCTTGATTAGGTCTTTAACTAGGTTTTCCAATTCCATCATCATCACTTCAACATGCCCAGAAGGACCCTTGTCCCTTTTTACTAATTATTTTCTTTGTGTTTAAGTGTTTTAATGGGTTATAGATTGTATTTTCATTTTCGGACAACCAAATTGCACATTTGTTGCCCAATTCTATGTATTTGACTTTCTAACTTATTGCATTTTCTAAGTTATTCTTTAATTCAGGGTTTTTGTGCATTTTATTAGTATTCTTGTGCATATGAATTGTAATCCTATGCATTTGATATGTTTTGTTTCACTATTTTTCTTTTATTTTATGTCATTTTGTATATTTCACCAAACCTACACATCTACTTCACCAAACTTGCACATTTACTTCACCAATACTATACATTTGGGAAGTATAATTGTGCATCTTCATTTTATGTCCGTGAATTTTTTACAAAGAGTTATCTTTAAGATTAGATTATGTTGAGACAACCTTTTTAGACTAACAAGGTGGCGCAACTTATTTTCGTGCGTCTAATACTTGGATTTGAGACTACTAATACTTTGTGGGTATAGATTTAGATGCTTCAATTCCTAGACTAGCTCAAATTTTGATTTCTAAGGGTGAATGAACAAACATTATTTTTGTAACTTATCTCACATTTGGATTTCTAAAGGTTAATAAACAAGTATTTGGCATGTTTGGTGCACTTCAATACTTTGTATCTAGATCCAAAGATATTGTGAAAGTATCCTCTCCCATAACTTTTGTTGACCTTGGATGTAAGGTAAATTTCAATATTTTCTTTTCTTTTTAGAAGGATTTACTTTGGAGAAGTGATCACTCCAAGGGGAATGACCTAAAGAGGGTTTTCCTTCTGCCCACTCTACAAATGACAAAGGAGAAAGCTAGAGTCTAACTTGCAATCCTACGCTTAGAGTTTGAATCGAATGGGTTGACATAAGGGCCTTAGGTATGGTTGGTTAGATACATAAGTGTCTCACTCTTGAATGTGTAGGCTTGAGTCTCATGAATTACAACTAGACACCTTATATTAGTAGTCTAAACTTTTTTTTTATTACTTAGTGTGGTGCAATGGATGCAACTTATACCTTGAAGTTACTCACAATGTAATCTCTTAAGTTGTGACGGAAATGCTTGGATTATTATTATATAGACATCCAAAGGAGAGATTGAAGAGAAATATTTTGTAGGTTTTAAACTCTACATATTTACCTTTGACAGAGAAGGGTTTAAGCATTGATCTTGGTAATATTAGTGCTTGCACTGTTGAGCCCACACTAAGTTATTACTCATGCTTGAACTTAGGTAAGAAATGTTTGAAGTGTCTTCAACTATGTTGATACATATGGAAGTTAGGGTTTTATGGAGCCTTGTTTGTACCCAAGTATGTGTTTACTTTATCACAAATAGTCAAATAGCCACTGTGTCTTTGTTTTTGATGTGTTTCCTTGTCACATTTTACCACAAAAAATATATTAGACTTAGTGAATCTTCTAAATTAGGCCATACTATCAAAATTAATCACATGTACACTTTTGTTCACTATTCCTATGCCTTTGATTCACTAATCAATGTGCATTTGAGCATTCTTCATGTGCTTTTATTTCACCAGACTTGCACATTTGATCTCTATTCTTTTTTATTAGTTCCAAAAATCTAAAACATAGTAGGGTTCATTCCTTTGGACTTATAATTTCAGTTTTGATCTATTGAATCATTATTTTACTAGGCATTACACACCTAGTTTCACTATTCAGTCACAACCTCCTATATTCATCCAACAATCATTTGGCATAAAATTAGGCTACTCTTTGGTCTAGATCAATCATTTGGCTATCTTACCCTTATCACTTGAGGTTCATCATCCTTGAGTTAGGAACAAATTATCTTCATTAAGATGAGTACCTTTCTTTGGAGTTAATCATCTTCTATTTGGCATACCCTCTCTTGATCCTTTTTCTTGTGTCTATGCATCATAACTCAAGTAACATTTACCTAGATTATCATTTTTAGATCTATAATTACCTAATCTTTCTTCAAAATATCCTTATCATTACATTCATAACATACTTAGAATCTTTACAAGTGCTTCACCACTTTTTGCTTTAAAAAAAACATACTTAGAATCTATCCCCTATCATAGCTTTGAGTCTCATATTTCATCCATGTTTTCCCCAAGTCAAAAGACTATAACTATTTCATGCTTATCAAGACTAGACCCCAAAATCAAAAGTAAATAGAACAAGAAGGTGATCAATATCATGAAAAACTTGACCATGAAGAAGAAATTAGTGTGGAAAGCTTAAAGGAAGAGAAACATGAAAACAATGATGAGGAAATGTCTCACAAAGGCATATAAGTACTTGATGGTGATAAATTTCTCAAACTATTCACTAAATTGGTCAAACATAACACCCAACACTATTTTAAAGCTATGGCTAATGAAGGGATTAAGATACATATTGAATTTGATACATCTTTTCTTATAAAAAATGATGCCAGTTCTAGTGGACATACCAAACAAACCAAGACAAACCATGAAGACAAAATGAAATATTATTGACCTTACCACCTACAACCTAACTATTATAAATGATCTCCTAAAACATCAAAAATAGTGAAAACTAATAATTCCATGTTACAAAAAATCAAATCTCTTATGAAAGAATTGGACAATATCAAGGGCACTAGAACATCTTCAACAAAGTTATCTATTGAATATATGTATCCTTATCCATTTGATCCTAGCATACCTATGTCACCTTTCCTTAACATTAGGAGATCCCTAAGTTTAAAAAATATAAAGGAAAGATAGATCCAAAAGACCACTTGAGAGAATTTTGTAAATCAATTTTAGAGAATGCTGGTGAGGAAACATACCTTATGAGACATTTCCATCATGGTCTTGGAAGGAATGCTATGGAATAGTTTTCATGACTGCTCTAAAAAATAAAGTCTTTCCAAGGGTTAGAAAAAAAAAAATTTGCGCACCGTGCTTACAATTGTGAACTTTATATTACCATGGTTAACTTATGAAATAATAAAAAAAACTAGGAGAACCTTTTATATCATTCCTACAATTATGGAGACACTTAACTAAGAGAACACCTTATCAGCGAAAACTTTAGTGGCGATTATTCGCCAATTGGCGAATGTCGCCTGTCGGCGAGCGGGGAATTGGCAATTTTTTTTCATATATTAGCTTGACCCTATCGCCCGAGAATTATTAATATTGGGACCAATTCCCGGGCTCATCGCCCATTGCTTTATTTAATTTTCTACTTTTCTTACACATCATCACCAATAGAATCTAATTTTTGGTCCCTGTAAATTTTGAAAATTTGCCTATAATTTATACGCGACCCAAATGAATGGCCTATATTCACCAATAGTTTTATACATTTATATTTATAGGCCACCCCAAATTTGCCTAGAATTTTGCAGATGCATGTCTCAACCCGACCCAAATTTGCCAACTTTATTAATCATTCCTTTGTATTGGACAACCCATAATCGCCTTGCAAATAACGCAAGATGTGTTAAAATTACACGGGCTTCACCAAATTTGTATACCTTGACCTAATACCTCCCACCAAATTCACCAAATAAGGATAGTATAAAAACATTTGATCGATAGAAAAGTTTCAGAGTGTTGAGTGCAACTGCATACTGCATTGGCGAGTAGTGACTGCAATTTAATTTGAGGCAAAGGTAAGTGATACTTATTCTGTGACTCTGTAATTTTGAGTTCATTACTATTTAGTGGTAACTGGTAACCAGTTAGGGAACACTGGTGACATGGAGACCTTAGACATGATTTTAGGGCCAATAAATCCAGAATCATATTTATATATATTATAGTCTATTATCACTTCTTCAACAATTGAACATTTTTTTTTTGCAGTGGAATTTATTGGAGAATGGAAATGTCAAACAAAAATAAGGGTAACAAGAATAAGGGTAAGGCTCCTGCAAGTGGGGAAAGCCAAGAGAGGCCAGCAAAACGTAGAACCTTATCATCATACTTTGGTCATGGTGTTGGAAATGTTTCTGTCCAAAATTGGGAAGCTGCTTCATCACAAGTGGATTTTGAAGATTCACATCCTAAAACTACATGACATATTGAAGAGGTAGGCGAACCTGATATCTCAGATCACGATCAACTTGAAGAGGATTTTCAGTTAAATACCCAGAGTAGCCATAATGATATAATTGACTTGGATGAGAGTGAGAATGTCAGAGATGATGATGGTGCAGAGAAAAAGAAAAGAAAAAACAATTCAAAAAATGATCGAAAGTGGGAGTTGTCGAGAAATTTTCAAATAGAATGGGTGTCAAAGTTTCCATTCATTGAACCAATGGACAATCCAATTGAAGGTCAACCTTTGATAGAATGCAGATGTAATATTTTCACCAAGATAAATAAGAAGGAAAAGAGGTTGCATTTAAAAATCGACACCATAGAGAAGCATATGGGTAAAGTTTACGAAAAGAAAACCATAGATGGAGTTGAAAAATTAGTGATAAGATGGAAAAACAAAGGATGAATCTCTACATGTTAGGAATGCAGAATTATATGAATTTCAGCTGAATATACAGATGAAGCATGCTCAAGTTAAAGGCCCTATTGAATCTTGTTTTGGAAAAGCATTGGAAGTAGAACTAATGGGAAAAGTTGTTCATTTAAGTGTTGTTTTTAATATTTTGAGCAGAGGGCGTTCTATGACAGACTACCCATAATTGAGTTCTTTATTACACTTTTTGAAAGTTCCTAACTATCCTAATAGTCATTGGTCAGTAAATAGTGGATGGGAATGGGCAAGTTGTCTTGCTGATGTTGAAAAAGAGGATCTAAAGGCAAAAATAAAAGAGTCAAATTTTATTGCATTGTCTTTAGACAAGGTTACAGCAGTAGATAATACTTTGTGGGTATGCATGCATGTTTATAATGTACACAATTTTGTCTGCCAACCTCATCTACTAACTGTTGCTAAAATGAAGGATAATGTGACAATTGAAAATCTATTTGAACTAGTAAAGAGATCTCTAAGTGAATATGGAGGTATACATGACATGATGATTGCCAATCATTTGGTGTGTGTTGGAGCAGATGGAGCTTCAGTAATGAAAGGCCACAAGGGTGGTCTTTGCACAAAGATACAAACTTCTTGTGTGCCCTACGTTACTCTCATTCACTGCATGGCCCACAAAATGAATCTAGCTTTTGGAGTTGTTAGCAAGCATGGTCAAGTACAAAATATTGAAGTTTTAATCAAAGAGCTCTACCAATACTTCTGTCTAAGTCTGAAATGATTGACGGAATTTCAACACTTTTCCGAAAGACTAACCAACGGGAACAAGCTTCTGAAGGATAATGATACTAGATGGATCTTTTTGGATGGACCAACGCATCGAGTGTTTTCAGAATATCAATTGTTGATTGGTCTAATGAACTCAAGTCATGAAGAAGCAGGGCTACCCAAATTTCCTGAGCTATTACGAAGGTTATCTAATGTAGAGACACTCTTAACATTAGCAGGTATTCTTCCCCTATTGGAGGAAATGAGAAATGTAATGAAAAAGGCCTAGCAAAGAGCAATGTATATTACAGAATATTTTGTGCTTCATAAATTGACATGCATGATGCTAGATAATCTCTATCGATCATTTGATGATGTAAAATTTGCCAGGTGGCTTAAAATCACAGATTTGGACAATCCTGACAACTTTTTAAAGATCGGTGTAAATGGAGAGTTATGTGCAGAAGTATGCAAATTTGAGATACCAATGTACTACTACGCCAGGGTTGAGTTTGAGGAACCAGGAAGGAATTAACAGGAAGCGAGTATCAAGTGTTAAAAGGGAAGACTTTACCAAGATCGTTGAGTTTGTAACTGCTTCTTGAAGCGCATTGCCTATGATCTTTCGTCAGAGATTAGAGTAAGATTCCCTCTAGTCAAACTACTTGAATCCATGTCTATTGTGTTTAATCAATATTGGAGTATGAACAATTCGAAGGATTATCGAAATAAGCTACTAACTTTGATAGATCATTTTTGCAAAACCATAGAGTTAAATGGAGTAACTCTAAATGGAATTTTAGATGAATCTCATTTG
>MU225479.1:1056647-1071883 GCA_018584345.1 Thuja plicata
ATTAATTTTGGGAATTGGATTAGATGATTTGAGAAATGAATTTAGAAGAAAATAGATGATTAATTAATGATTAAGAAACCATTAATTAATAGATGAAAATTAGTGTTTTAAATGTAAAGTCGCAAGCTTGTCCATTTTAGGGTGTCTACACCTTTGGATACCAGTCTAGCCTTGTTTCTTATGACTTCTCCATGCTCATTCAGCTTATTTATAAATACCCACTTGGTTCCAATAGCATTCTTGTCCTTTGGTCTAGGTACTAGTGTCCAGGTTTTGTTCTTCTCTATTTTCTCAATTTCTTCATTCATGGCATGTATCCAATCTTCATTATCCAAAGCATCTTACACTAATTTAGGCTCAAATTCACATAATAAACATGTCTGATTTTTCAACTTGCTTCTTGTCATGACCTTTGAATCTTTTTCTCTAATGATTTGATCTTGTTTATGATGTCTTCTTACATATTTTGCTAGTGTAGACTCTGGTCTCCTTTCTTCTTCATCTTGCTCTTTAGATTCATCATGCAAATTCTCTTTAGGTTCATTATGTCTCTACTTCTTGTTCTGATTTCTCAGAGTTACTTCTTGATGTTTGTCAATTTCTTTCTGTGACTCGACCATTTCTTATTGTTGCTCGACAATTTCTTTTTCTAGTTCAGGTAAACTGATGGGCTCTTCTTCAATCATATATATGAAATATTTGTAACCTTTAGGTTCTTGCTTGCATTCGACTTCATTCTTTTCTTCATATTCATCAATTCTAACATTTGTACTTTCCACAAAAATTTTAGTGTTATAATTCAAACACTTATATGCCTTGCTCTTAGTGGAATAACCTAGGAAAATTCCTTCATCACTTTTAGCATCAAGTTTTACATTTCTATTATCCTTCAGTATATAACATTTGCTTCCAAAAATTTTAAATTATTTTACATTAGGTGCATAACCATACCATAAATCATAAGGTGTAACATCAATACCTTTCTTGACTTGTACTCGGTTCAAGGTATAGACTAATGTACTTACAACTTCTCTCGAGTAATTTTGCGCAATATTCTTCTCTATGATCAGTGTTCTAGCATAGTCCATTATTTATCAATTTCTTCTTTCGGCTATGCCATTCTGTGGGGGAGTCCTTGGAGGAAACATCTATCTCTATCATTGTATAATAATTTGAGCTCATTAGATATAAACTCTCCTCCTCTCTCACATCTCAGACATCTCAAGCTCTTACCTGTCTCTTTTTCAACTTTTTCCAAATACCACTTAAATAACTAAAAAGCATCATATTTTTCTTTGAGAAAAATCATAGTCATCATTCTAGAGTAATCATCAACAAACAATATGAAATATTTATCACCATGGTAGCTTTGCACACCAATAGGTCCACAAAGGTCAGTATGAACCAATTCCAAAACATCATCAGAAATAGAGGTTTTGCTCTTGAAACTAGACATTGTCATTTTACCCAACTGACATTTCTTACACATAACATTATCAGGTTTCTTCAATCTTGGTAACCCTCTTACTCTTTTCATCTTACTCATGTTTACCAAATTGTCAAAGTTCACATGACACAACCTTTTATGCCATAACCATACATCATTATATTGTGCAAACAAACATGTCTCATCAAATAGATCTAGATAGAACAAATTACCTCTTGTTTTTTCTCCACTTCCAATTAGTTCACCAGTAGCATCAAATATTTTAGCCTTTTTGTGATGGAATTCAACTCATTATCCAAAAATGTTCAACTGAGAAACACTCAACAAGTTACAGTTAAGTCTGTCAATCCAATAACCATTATCACATGTGATCTTATCAGACAATTTTATTGATCCTTTTCCTTTCAGAAGACATGGTTTATCATTACCAAAATTAACACTACCACCTTTGCAATGATTTAAGGTTTCAAACTTACTTTTATCACCAATCATGTGATATGAGAAACCACTATCAATTATCCATCTATCAATTTTACTCATATATGAAATAAGTGCATTTTTCTCATCTTCATCAAAATCATCTTTCATAGCAACATAAACAACTTATATATCATTTTCATCAGATTTATCAGATTCACTATCAGTTTCTTCTTCAACAATATAACAAGATTTCTTACCTTTGTCCTTATAGTCCTTATACCTTTTCAAATCTATGTCATCCCTTTCGTCTTTATACTTGCTTTCTCTTCTTTCATCCTTGTCATTCCCGTCAGGACATCTTGGTGCAATATGACCAACTTTGTTACATGAAAAACAAATTATAGAAATTTTACCTTTGAATTTTCCTTTTCCTCTCGGTAGTCTTCTAGCTATAAGTGCCTCAAGTTCATCAAGAACATCATCAGAAGTGTCACTATCACTATTCACATGTCTTTCTTTTCCTTTCTTAGATTTATGAATAGTCAATTATGATTTGAGTGCAGAATCGACATTGTGAGGGGTGAAATTATCAAATTTTGATAACTCAAAAGCAGTAAGTCTACCAACTAGACCTTCTAGAGTTAAGTTGTTACCAGGAGTACATCTTAGTTCTTGTAATGAAGATACTCTAATAGAATAAATAGGAAGTAGGGTTCTCAATACCTTGCTAATAATAGTATCATCATCAATAGCTCCATTAGTTCCTATAATAAAATTCACAACCTCCTTAACTTGGCTACAATATTGAACAATAGTTTCACAATATAACATTCTCATTTCATCAAGCTTACCTCTCAAGATTTCAGATTTGGCTCTTAGTACATTTGTATCACCTCCATAGATAGCTGCCAGTGTGTCCCACAATTCTTTTGTAGTTTTACATTCTTTTGTGTCTTCAAATTCAGGATAACTTAGGGCTATTGCAATCTCCAACATTGCTTGATTGTGTTCCTGATTTTCCTTCATATGTTGAGTTGTCAACATTGTCAACACATTTATGTAATCATTTTCCACATAGTATTTTGCTTCTTCTCCAATTCCAACTAGGTGTAGCTTCATCAAACTTTTCTATTCAGGGAAGTTATCCTTGATCAACCTTGGTACCTCCTTTTTTATACATCTTGATCTTTAGCTTCAAGTACCTTGAAACATTTCCTTACAAGCACCGCAATTCTATGATACCAATTGTTAGAATGATTTAGAATAACTGAGAGGGGGGATGAATCAGTTATCCTCAGGGCCAGATGTAACAATTGAACTTTCAAACACTTCAACCAACTTAGATCTACTCAAAAATCCACTCAGTCTCTATAGCATAATCAGTAACATAAATTTGTAGTCCACTATCCTAAAGTAATCAAATTGCAGAATATAAAACTCTTAATAGTACAACACATCAAATAACATTTACACAAGTATGACACCTGGATTTAATGTGGAAATCCAATATGGGAAAAACCACCAGTAACATGCAACCAATATTTCACTCTTCTGAAGTGAGCTTTTTGAGGAGCCAACCCTAATAAAGGTTACAATACACACTCTTAAATGTGACTCTATTAAAGGATTTAATCACCCTATTAAAAGTGAGCCTTCCTAGAGGACTTAGATCATTCCATTAGAATTTCACCTTGATTAAAGGATTTACAATATAACTGTTAGGTCAACCTTATTTAAAAGTATTTTGACTGATACAATGGTTAGAAAGTAACAGTATATTTGATATGAAACATAAAAATCACTTTGCAAATATAGATCCACTTTCTCTTAAATGCTAATTCACTGGCCGACCTCCATTTTCATCTCTATCTCTCAGATCTGCTTAGAAATCCATCAAGCAATCACCACTGTGTAGTCCTATACTTCTCTTCTCAGCCTTCTTTACCTTATGCTTAGGTTTTCCAATCAACTGGATCAACCTTCACACACATTACCTGCAATTAGGTTAATCTTATACCTCTCTTATCAGGTAGCTTGATCTTTTTTCGCTTAATCATCACCGTAGATCTTAGGGTTTGGTCAGATCTGATGAATCCTTCCAACATTTCATTCTCCTTCTACCTTGTATAATACATCTCAAAACTCCTTTAATCCATACATAAAAATGATTAAAAATATATTAAATACTCATTTAACTCTCCACAATGATCATCCTTATCTTAAATACACTTTACATATCCCAAGAATTCAACTATGTCGGCTAGGATCTCAAATCTTTCTCAAACTAACAAAATACCAACACACGGTCATCATTGTGTTCTTCCACTCGGTCATCACTAGATAACTTGGTAATTACTGACACTCGGTAAATGCTAATGCTCGGTCAACACTATATTTTCTCAGCATGTATTGGCGCTCGTTCGACACTCGCAACACTTGGCACAAATTGTATAAACTTAAGTTCCTTAATCTTCTGCTCTTATTCTCAGTCAAGACTAAGCTTGTAGTCTTCCAATATTCACTTGGTCTTAAAGATAATCAACACATTACCTTTCCAAGGTGCATTCTCATCAAGTACCCATTGCGGTTTCTCATAACTCAACCATTTCAGTAGGTCTTCTTGTTATCTTCTCTTTTCAAATATTCTTCATCAATCAATTGATATCGCAATTTACAAGATAGTAACTGTCCTAGCAGTTAAGGTTTGACATCAATGGCAATATAACAATTGTTTCATTTGTAGCTTCCAACATATATTATAAAGAGGGTTCACACATTAAGGTCATGCATATCAATTAAAAAAATAATAGGTACATAATTCATCTCAGTTATACTGAGGGTGTGTCCCTGAGTACAATATAGATCAAAATCTTGAAATATTACCTGGTGTATCAACTTGCTGAAGATACTCTGGTAGAATGTGAATTGTGTGTGTATATGGAAGCAGCCAGAGATGTAAAAGAAAATATAAACCTACAACTTGTAAAAGGATTAGGCGAGGAATACCCTTTTACAAATCCATCCTGTCTATATAAGAGAAATGAGATCCTGCAGCAAGGGGTTAGTATTATAATCCATGATATAGAAGGGGAATTACTAAATAATCCACTATCATAACATGGTCAAGAAGGAAAGAGTATAGAGTTGGTGAGGTAAAAAGATTAAAAACTAATTAAATAACTAGAGCAAAGGGAGATATTACCATTGGATCTTTAACAACTTCCTTTGAGTGTCTTCTTATTTAACTTAGGTAACATAACCGAAAGACTATTGTTAATGGCAAAATTGAAAATAATTCTATATGCTCCAACCGTACTAGACAAAGAATGGAGGAAAGAGATTGGAGTGTATAGATTAAAATTTTCATTAAGATGCTAAAATATCCATTCAGGTATACTAGCAGAAACACAAAAATTGAAATGAAAGAAAAATTTGAGATATCCATTCAGCTATACCAACTAGTTTCTATTAGAGTGAAAGGAGGATACACTAGTTTCTTTTAGAGAGAAAGAGGAATCTGAGAAACCTGCATCACAAAATAGCCTTCTTCCGAATAAAAGAACCTACTATGAATATTTATAGATATAGTGTGAAGGCATCATATAACTAAGAAGTTATTGTACATATGTAGTTTTTATCTATGATATTGAAATTGACAGAGTTTAAAGCTATCAGATATAGCTGAGAGTTATCCTAAGCTATTAAATTTTTAAGAGTGTCTGGTAACATATACATAAATACATGAGAGCCAAAACATCCAACTTCAAAAAGAGAACTATAGAATACTATGAAACCAAGATCCTTTTTACAAGAAGACATGAGATAAAATGAAACTTTATCTATGCCTTATAATCACAAGTTCCTCATCGTAACTATTTTATGAATCTAACAGAAATATATGAGGAAAGGATGATTATTTCTTCTTTCTCGATCTCTTTCACTTGAAAGAGTTTTGAATCATAGCTTGGATCCTGTTCATATCCAAATCCTTGAAGGATTCGGTGACACTATGCCTCTCAACCAGACATTAGTTGAAGAACCATTCAATGTTCTTAGAAGGAACTAGATTGAGCCAGTCTGAACGAAAGATTATATTCCTTTTCATTTATGGCCAGTGGAAATCAGAGTCCTCCTTATCTTTGACTAGCAAAATGGGTCTGCATGCAATGCCATTTAGAATAGAAAGCTCCTCAATTATTGAATTCATGTATACCTCAGTCCATCGTATCATATTCATTTGGTCGATGTTGTGAGCTACATCTTCTAAACCATAGAGATACTTGTTGACAAATATCTCACTGCAAAGCTAGATAATCTTATCTTTGTTGAGTCCTGCAATTCTCATACATGTGATAAGGATGCAAATAATATCACCATTGGAGTGGAGGGTGAATTCACAATTAAACAAATTTTCTCCAATGCCTTTGATAACCCCCCTTCTTACAAGATCTTGTTTCGATATCAGTAAATGGTTTCATCTTTGTAAAGTAACTCTGCTATGATACAACATTTCTCTCAGGAGGTTGGCATTAAACACTTTTACGTTTGAATCCATGATAAGGGATAAGTATGAAGAGAAGGGAAGACCAAATATAAATATAAGGGAAGACTCTAGAATATAGAAGCTAATCATTCTACAGACAACCATAGAGGCGAGGAAAAAACATAGTGAGAGAGGAATGAAGAGAAGAGAAGGAAAGGGAAGGTGGGGAAAGCAATGATGAAGAGGCAAGGATAAATGTAATAATGAAGAGGAGAGGATTGGAGAAGAGGAAGGGGAGAATCATACGAAAATCAAAAGGGGGCTTGAGAGAAAATAGGGGACCCATGAGCAAAGATAAAGAGGAACAAATGGGTGATAATTGATAAGGCCAAATTATTGCCTTTATTTTGTATAATTTTAAATACTCTGTTCTAGTTTCTGACAAAACATTTGTGAACCTAGCCAGTTAAAACTTGTGATAAAGTCCAGATAGAACTGATAAACCATGGGTAGATATTTGTGACATATTTTGCTAATATTATACATATAGTGTAGTATTTCATATAACCATCAGAATATATGTTCTAATATCTATATTTAATTTGATTAATCTTGTTGCATCAATATTTTGGCATCACAAATAACTTGATAGGAGAGGAAGCAGCTGGAGAGTGGTCGACAGCATTCAAGGAAGACTGTTGAGGACCAACTACGGCGGAGTGATCATCATAGCACCAGGAAACACGGCTGCTACAATGGAGGAGCCATTATTCTAGGACATGGGGATGTAGTGTTGCTACATTCCCTCTACACTTTATTATGTTGAACTGGTCACCCAAGCTTTATTACCCACACCGCGGGTTGTTGCATTTCCATCTTCTTCTCCAGCATGTTTTTAGCAAGATAGTTTCTTTTCTATTTTGTAATAAGTGTTCGATCCTCTATTTATAGGGATTGGACTGATAGTTTGAAGTTAGAGGGAGGAAAGTTAGAGAAAGAAGTTTTTGGAAGAAACTGGTATATCTTACAGCAAGCTATTTTAAGTTTCATGTATTGTTTTTATGTAATGAGTTTTTGAAATACAATGAGGTAATTCTTGGTTTACGTTCTTTGTTAATAGATTAGCAGAAACCAACCAAGGGGGCCCACTTGGGAGGTTGAATAGGTTAGAATAGAATATATTTCCGTCCAGCATTTCTAGCATTTCCAGCATTTCCAGTATTTCAGATAGAAGTTACAATTTCTTCCTGCAGCATTGTACCTTGTGAATGTTCCTGCAGCATCTGCAAGAATAGTTATAATGGATGTTCTAGGTTGAAAGTATAGGTTTAAGTAGAGTTTGCAATTTCTAGCATTCATTTCAGTAAGGAGATAAATGTATTCTTTTTCTGCAACACTAGTGTGGGTTTCTTTTATGCAATTTTACCTTCCTGCAGCATAAGCAGAATGACTCCTTAAGGAACCTAGTGCACATATCATGTCGACCATTTCAAGTATACATCCCTGGGCTGACAAGTTAAATGCACCTCATAATGGAATTATTACACACCTATTGTGAGGCGGTTCATTTTTGGTGCCGCTGCCGGGGATGGTGTCAAGCTAGGAACATTTTGAGTCATTTTTTCATTCCTAGTTAGTTTTTAGATTTGTATCCCAAAAAATTGCTTCACAAGCATGAAGAATTCAATTGCATGCATAGAAGAGAAAGGCGACAAGATGAATATGGCAGATTTCTCCCAGCAGAGTCTGCTAATTTGAATGAAGAATTTGAAGAAGTTGATTTACCCTTTGAAGACACAAGTCCCAACTTTCCTACAACATCTTCCTCCAGAGCAGAACCACTTGATATAAGCGGTCTCCGACCTTTTGCAGAAATCTTGGCTAGATTTCTAGATAATTATGGCCCAAATCCACCTATTGTTAACAATTCAGTAGCTAATGCTCCTTTCCAGCAGCAAACCCATAATCAAATACCTCCAGTGATGGCACAGCCTACTTTCCCATTTCCTCTCCCAAGCCTTATAAACAATGCTAATCTCAAAAATATACCCACAACTTTTCTTCCGAAGTTTTATGGTCTTATAATGGAGGATCCTGACACTTTCTTGTTTGAGTTTGACATACTTTGTTGAAGCTTCGACTATAATACCGATGCCCATAAGCTCAAGTTGTTTCCTATAACACTAAAAGATTTAGCCTTATGATGGTTCATGGGCTTAGGAGCCAATGTAGTAGGTACCTGGGATGAGATGCAGACGTTGTTTCTGCAGAAATATAAATATTATTGCAAAAGCAGTGACCCAAAAGGAGATGATATCTTTAGGATGTCTCAAAAGGAGGACAAAACATTGGAGGACTATGTTTCACATTTTTTGTACACAATGCAGAAGAATACCCAGCATGTACTGGCAGAGGATTCACAGAAACCAGTCTTCTTGAGAGGGGTAAACAACAACTATCTGGAAGCATTAGACTTGATGGTTGGTGGATACATATCCCAATCCTCTTGGGATGACCTCAAGAAAATCTGTCTCAACTACTCAAGGTCAACTATGAAGAAAGGCAGAGGATACCGGCCCACAGTCACAAAAGGGATTGGTTCGGGTGTTTCAAAGCTGGAGATATATAATTTTCTCGTGGATTTAAAACAAGATATTATAAATGATGTAGCTACACATCTTGACACAATGAATGCCAAGAAGAAGCATGCAAAAGTTGAATCACAATTGGCTGAGTACTGTCCAAACTGCCACAAACAAAAGAAAGACTGTAGATGTAAGCTGGTAGCAAACCTGGAAAATCAACATTTGCCAACTGACTACATGAAGATAGAAGGAGACAATGATCAAGTGTTCTTCATTTCTCAACATCAACCATGGGCTTCATGACAAGGTATGCCACAAGATCCTCTACAATTTTCAAATTCTAACAATAATCAGTGGCAAAACCAAAAATTTTAGAACACTTCTCAGTACTCTCAACCTCAGTGGCCAAACCAGCAGAATAACCAATGGAAAACCCCACAAAATAATCAGTGGCCAAATCAACAAAATAACCAATGGAAAAACCCACAAAATAATCAGTGGCCAAATCAGCAAAATAACTAGTGGCAAAATCCACAAAATAATCAATGGCCTAATCAGCAGAATCAATGGCAACCACCGCAAGGAAATTGGTAGCAAACTAATCAATGGAGGGGGCCTCCACAGTGGCCTAATCAAAATTTTGGCTGTCCATAATTACCACCTCCAGTGCAACCACCTGCAATAATGCCACCTCCTGCAGCAACTAATGCTAATCCAAAGCCAACCCAATTGCCTTCTCAACCATAGCCAAATCCAAACAATAAATAGCAGCAGCAGCAAACATACACTACTGACACTTAGCAGTGCCCTACTTATTCATTAGAGATAGCTGATATCCATTTGAGGTCCAGAACCACCCTGCCTACACCTGAATATCCTATTATCATGGAAGTTGCAGACACTCCAGTAGCACTACTTCCAAAAGCCACAATGCCAAATACCAGCTAGCCGACTGATATACCCAGCAGAACTACTGTCCACACTTCAAATCCACCCTTTCCACATAGGCTAAACAAACAAAAACCTATACCCCAAGAGGAGGAAACATTTGATATCATTGAGAAGCTAAAGAATATGAACATTCAAATCCCTCTGTTCCAAGCTATCAAAGATATACCTCTTTATGGAAAGGCTATTAAGGAAGCATGCCTTAAGAAGCCAGGATAGAAAAAGAAAGACCCTCAAATAGTACATGTTATAGGGCAATTAGCAGATATCATGTTAAGAAAGGTGGTAATACCAAAGTATTCAGGTCTTGGCAGCCCAGTAGTCAACCTAATAATAAATGGACAGACTGTGAAAAATGCTCTAATTGATTTGGGAGCAGCAATAAATGTGATGACTAAAGATACAATGCATAGGCTAAGCATAGAAGGCTTAAGAAAAATAGCCACAATGTTACAACTTGCTGATAGTTCAACTGTTACTCCAGAGGGTCTCATAGAAGATGTGATAGTTACCTTAGATTCATGGGAATATCCTGCTGATTTTCTTATCCTATCACCTAAAGTAAACTTTGCTGGCTATCCTGTAATCTTGGGAAGACCCTGGTTAGCCACCACTGATGCCAAAATTAATTGCAGATTAGGCAGTATGATAATTTCAAATGGTCAGGCCATAAGGAAGCTAGCCCTATATTCTCCTGCCCAACCCCAGCCAGACTCGGGAGAACCTATTAGGCTAGACTTAGGGGATGAGGAGGAAGAGCTGAATTCAATAGCCCAGCTCATGATGTTGCATAGGCAATCTTTTCTAAAGATGCAAGAGGAAGATGATGTGATACAGAGCATTCTTACTAATGAATGTATTGTGGCTAAAGATGTTTTAGAAATTTCTATTTTATAGCTATGTACCTATGAGGACTGTATGTTTGCAGCAACCCCTAAAATAACTGATCAATTACTGACAAGTGAAATAGCTAGAAGTCCAGTTCCCGAAGTGTTATTGACAGAGCTAACAACAATAGTGGAACTTTCCCCTGGTCGTAACCTCCATGTAAACAAAAAGTTGTCCCAATCATAGTTGGCATTGTTAACAAAGCTCCTCAGTCAACATGAAAAAGCCTCTGCATGGGATTATGGGGATATGGAGGGACTAAACCCTAAATTCTGCACCCACAGAATCTACATCAGTGATGGAAGCTTGCCACTTTGTCGACCACAGAGGAGAATAAATCCCGCACTGAGAGAAATAGTTAAAACTGAGTTGCAGAAGTTGTTGGATGTTGGATTCATCTATCCAATCTCTGATAGAAAGTGGGTATCACCATTGGTCATTGTACCTAAGAAAGGAGGTAAGTGGCAGATATGTGAGGATTACAGGGAATTAAATAATGTCACAAAGAAGGACCACTTTCCTTTACATTTTATTGACCAGATCTTGGATAATTTGGCTGGAAAGAAATATTTTTCCTTTCTGGATGGATATAGTGGTTACAATTAGATAAGCATTGCCCCTGAAGATCAGGAAAAGACCATGTTCACATGCCCTTGGGGAACATATGCCTATTCAGTATTACCATTTGGATTATGCAATGTACCTACTACCTTTCAGAGAGCTGTGATCAACATCTTTGCTGATATATCACATGATTGCATGGAAATCTACATGGACAACTTCACTACATTCGGTGTCACACTTGAGGAAGCTCTGAAGAACTTGGAGAAAGTACTAACCAGATGCGAGGAACATAACCTATCTCTCAACAGTGAAAAGTGCTTTCTGATGATGCAGGAAGGAGTGGTGTTGGGACATTTTATCTCCGAACCTGGAATCCAGGTAGACCCTGTGAAGATAGAGGTAATTCTCACACTCCCTATTCCTACTAAGAAAAAAGATGTCAGATCTTTCCTAGGTCACGCTGGCTATTATAGGAGGTTTATCCAGAACTTTAGTCAAATAGCTAGTCCTCTGTACAACTTACTTACCAAAGAAGCTGAATTTGCTTAGACAAAAGAATATGGTGAATCCTTCCTGTAGCTCAAGTCACTTTTGATAACTGCACCAGTACTTAGGGGTCATGACTGGACTTTTCCATTTCACATACATACAGATGCTTCAGACTATGCCGTAGGTGCTATCTTAGGAAAAAAGTATAAAAAACTTGAAAATGCAATCTATTATATCAGTAAGAGTCTACATGGACCAGAGTTAAACTATACAGTGATTGAGAAAGAATTGCTAGCACTAGTTTATGCTCTGAACAAATTTTTCCATTATGTAAGTGGTTATCCTATCTTTGTTCATACTGACCATGCAACAATTAAGTATCTCATGAACAAACCTGCCATCATAGGCAGGTTAGCAAGATGGCTTCTTCTTTTGCAGGAATTTGATATAACAATCATTGACAAGCTAGAGAAAGCAAACGTGGTAGCTGATAATCTATCCAAAATTTATCATGCTGAAGAGGATACTACTTTGATAAATGATGCATTTCTAGATGAACATTTATTTCATATTGCTATCCAAAATCCATGGTATGTTGATATAGCTAATTATATAGTAGCTAACAAAATGCCCACACATTTCTCTTATAAGGATAAGAAGCTGCTTGTAGATAAAAGCTTCCATTTCTCTTGGATTGATAGCACATTATTTTACACTGGACCTGACCAAGTCATGAGGAGATGTGTGTGAGAAGATGAGACATATGACATTCTGCATGCATGTCATAATGAACCATGTGGAAGACACTTTGCAGCCAAAAGAACAGCATAGAAGATTTTAACAACTGGTTACTACTGGCCTACACTTCACAAAGATGCAACCAGTTATACAAGGAAGTGTGACAAATGTCAAAGAATGGGCCGACCAACAAGATCAGATGAAATGCCCTTAAACCCACAGGTGGTGGTAACCCCATTTGATAAATGGGGCATGGACTTTATTGGTCCAATAGACCCTCCATCCAATGGGAAGTCATACATTCTGGTGTGCATAGATTACCTGACCAAATGGTTCAAAGTAAGAGCAATGAAGTATGCTAGAGATCATAAAGATGCTGAATATCTATATGAAGAAATTTTTACTAGATATGGCATGCCAAGAGAACTTGTTACTGATCAAGGTACTCAATTCACTTCCAATATGATAACAGAGCTCATGAAGGAATATAATATCAGACATCGGATGTCAAGCCCCTATCACCCTCAAGCCAATGGACAAGCAGAAGTTACAAATCAGGAGATAGAAGCAATCTTAAAAAAGATAGTTCATTTGCATCACCGAGATTGGAGCAGCAGACTATCAGAAGCCGTCTGGGCATATAGAACAACATGGAAGACTACCACAGGGTTCACTCCGTTCGAACTCTTATATGGTAAAGAAGCAATGCTACCAATTGAATTTGAACACAAAACATTAAGAACAACGCTGGAGTTAAATATTGATCTTTCTGCAGCATAGAAAGAGCGCTTGCTGCATCTCAATTCTTTGGATGAAATGCACAAGTCTACCCTGCAGCACACAAAAATTGTCCAAAAGCAAAGGAAATAGTGGCATGACTCCCATATTAAGAGTAAGAAGTTCCAAGTTGGAGATTGGGCATTGTTATATGATTCCAGATTCCAAGAGATACTAGGCAAGCTGCAGACACGATGGTTGGGTCCATATGAAATAAGCCATGTATTTACAAATGGAGTAGTCTAGTTGACCACAATTGACCCTGTACACTTCAAGCCATTAGTCAATGGACATAGGCTAAAGTTGTATCACCAACCACAGATGAAAGAAGGCTTCCTGCAGCAATTCAACCAGCCAATTTTAAAGGATGAACAGGTAACACTTCCTGCAGCAGAGGGTGCCAACCTCCTTCCTGCAGCTCTTCCATAAGAATTCCTTCGAAGCATGACCATAATAAAAAATTTATGTTTACATAAAGTTCAAATTTTCCATTCACTTTCTAAATTCTTCTTTTTCAACCCATTTCATTCCTTAATCTTCCATCCACCCACCTCCCACGTCATCATATTTCTATGCTTTCAATAAAGAGATTGTGCACTGATGCATGTCAACTGTCGACACCGTCATTCCACTCTCGCCAACCTTTCCTAGCATGTGCGATGATCAATTAACAAGTACGAGCTTTTCAAATTTATTTCCATTTTTAGCGCATAGATTTCATTGGTTATATCAAATACTGCAATAAATGTATCATTGTCGCCTTAATCCAGTTCCATACCTTCTTCCAAGTCTGACAAATGAGGACACTTGTCAATATTTCATAGGGGGTAGGGAAGTGTGCCAATTCCTAAAATTTCATTTCTATTTACTCATTAAGATCCTCAAATCTGTACTTCAAATCACACAAGTGTCAAGTGTCATACCTTTATTCCAATTAAACCCCTAATTGACAGACTAGATGTGACCCAGTATTAAAACCATGACATAACTCTCACATGAATATCTATGATTCATTCTGTTAAAGTACATTATTATTGTTCATACCAAGAATACTAAAAGAATGTGAAAAAGGGTCTGTGGTTTTACAAGAGGTAGCCTGAAATTCAAAAGAGAAGAAGGTAATTGTCGAGAATAGAGCAGAGGTTGAATTTGGTAAAAACAAATGGGGGGACAATTGTAGTGGCATGAGCTAGTGGTTCATAGTATTTTACTTTCTGATGTTGAGATAGTAAGAAGATTTAATGCCTACGGATGGCTGGGATATTTCTTAAAATTGATGAAGTTTGATGAGGAAGCAACAACAGAATTTGCAAACACATTTGATGAAGGCCAAGCAACAGTATGGGGGTTGATAGTCATTACAACAAAGGAGCGAGTAGCGGAAGTAACTGGTTTTCCAACAGCAGGGGAACACTACTCCAATGCGCACAATGCCAGGTCGGCTAGGGCCCAGTTTAACCTACCAGGTGACCCTCCACTGGAAATCACTAAACAAGGGTGCAAAAGAATATCCATTCCTCCACCATATCAAGAGTTGGCCACGCACATTATCAGGTATTTCACCTATGAAGGAAGATTTTCTAATTTACATGCGTATCATTTTAAGCTACTTAGTTATGTACGACATAATATCCCAATGAATTGTTGGAAACAATTGTTAATTGTGTATTGTCCTTGATGTTACACAAATGTCATATCAGTCATCAGACAGAGTCCACCGAGCTCAGAATGTTCAGCAAGACAGTTTACAGAGTCCACCGAGCTCAGTCAGTAAGAGAAGCAATTTACAGAGTCTACCGAGCGCTCCAGAATACTATATCGAGAAGTTAGTTACTACCGGGCTCACTCGGTCAACAAAGAAATTCAGTCTTTACCGAGTTCAGCCGGTCATCAAAGA
>MU225479.1:1080479-1099959 GCA_018584345.1 Thuja plicata
GAAATATTTTGCTAATATTATACATATAGTGTAGTATTTCATATAACCATCAGAATATATGTTCTAATATCTGGATTTAATTTGATTAAGCTTGTTGCATGAATATTTCCGCATCACAACTAACTTGACAAGAGAGGAAGCAGCTGGAGAGTGGTCGACAACATTCAAGGAAGACTATTGAGGACTAGCTACAGTGGAGTGATCAGCACAACACCAGGAAACATGACTACTACAATGGAGGAGCCATTATTCCAGGACATGGGGATGTAGTGTTTCTATATTCCCTCTACACTTTATAATGTTGAACTGGTCGCCCAAGCTTTATTACCCACACCGCGGGCTATTGCATTTCCATCTTCTTCTCCAGCATATTTTTAGCAAGATAGTTTCTTTTCTATTTTGTAATAAGTGTTTGATCCTCTATTTATAGGGATTGGACCGATAGTTTGAAGTTAGAGGGAGGAAAGTTAGAGAAAGAAGTTTTTGGAAGAAACTGTTATATCTTACAGCAAGCTATTTTAAGTTTCATGTATTGTTTTTATGTAATGAGTTTTTGAAATGCAATGAAGTAATTCTTGGTTTACGTTCTGTGTTAATATATTAGCAGAAACCAACCAAGGGGGCCCACTTGGGAGGTGGAATAGGTTAGAATAGAATAGATTTCCTTCCAGCATTTCCATCATTTCCAGCATTTTTAGCATTTCCAGTATTTCCAATATTTCAGATAGAAGTTACAATTTCTTCCTGCAGCATTGTACCTTGTGAATGTTCCTGCAACATCTGCAAGAATAGTTATAATGGATGTTCTAGGTTGAATGTATAGGTTTAAGTAGAGTTTGCAATTTCTAGCATTCATTTTAGTAAGGAGATAAATGTATTCTTTTCCTGCAGCACTAGTGTGGGTTTCTTTTATGCATTTTTACCTTCTTGTAGCATAAGCAGAATGACTCCTTAAGGAACCTAGTGCACATATTGTGCCGACCATTTCAATTATACGTCCCTGGGTTGACAAGTTAAATGCACCTCATAACAGGATTATTCCACACCTATTGTGAGGTGGTTCAATAATGCACATGCCTAAAATCACTGAATGTAGACAAGAAGAATTAACCCTAAGTTAGAACTACATGCATTTGCGACCTTAGGATTATGATATATAACACAAAGATGGTAGTCAAAAAATGTGAATAACGATTGGAAGAGGAGACAGGAAAAAGAATAAGGGGATACAAATCGACAACTGAATATGAAGAGCCAAAATGCATAAGATACCACTATCCATATGAATGTATATAGCGTTGGACAAGATTTAGTATATTTATGGAAATATTATATGACATAGATATACTTGTTATGAGCCAAGACTATATGCAGGGATATGGGTAGAAACACCCTTCAAAAGAGGAAGCCACATAAATAAGAGAGAGAAATATGATAAAAGAAATAAAGGTTATAAGAATGAATCTAAAAAATAAGTTAGAAGAAAGATAGATGTATAAAATATAAAATAAGCAATAAATATAAGGAAACTCTTTAGATTAGATATTGATATCCATATGAATGTATATAGTATTGGACCATATTTAGTATATTTATGGAAAATTTCAAATCAGCTGTCATAGATATACTTATTATGAGCCAGGAGTATATGTATTTTATGGATAGAAGCATCCTACATAAAATGATGTCGAGTCAACAAAGGTGATAAAAGGTATAAAGGAGTTAAAGGATGTATGATTGAATAAAAGTGTAGGGTATAAAGCTAGTAGAAGAATAATAGTTAAGTGTATTAAATTAGGTATTTAGGAAGGGATAATGGAAATTATGTTATCGTCGATGCCCGAATTGGTCAAGGTATCTACTTCTTTGTTCCCTTCATGATGGTATGGGAAAAGCTCCATCAAAGTTAAGCTTGTACCAGTGGAAAAGGGGGGGGGTGGGTCCATTTGCATGCTTGCCAGGCTAGGAGGAAATCTTTCCCTCCTTTGCCAAAAATAGGGGGATGATAAGATTAGGCCATGATTTCCTAATCTCGTTGTCTAAAAGAGAAAAAAAATGAATTGCCGCAGTAAAGTGTATGTAATCTATTGTTTGTTACCTCAATAATCCTGGCTTCAATTTTATTAATTAATCTGGATTCGCAAATTTTAGTATCTTGAAAAAGTCTATGGTTTCTTTCCTTCAATATTTCCCAGGTCATAATGGAAGGGGAGATTGTGCATAGCAGAGAATATGTGTGTTTTTTTCTTAATAGAGGTCAACTTATGAAGAATTCTAGGATGTTGTTAGGAAGTGCCAATTGAAGTTGGATTTTTTGAAGGAGCCACTACCAACATTTTTGAGCGAAGGGACACTAGAGGAGAATATGATCAACTGATTCAGAGTTGGATTCACATAAATTGTAAAAAGATGGGCCTTCAAACCCTAAGTTGATAAACCATTCCGCCATGATAATGCATTTTTGAAGAGTTGCCCAAGTGAACATACCAGCTTTGGGAAGGAAATTTTTGTCCCAGAAAAGGTGGAATGGGAGTGTTGAAAGAGACCAGTGCTGGTTTGAAACAAGGATCGATATCTCAATTTAACATAATAAGAACCGAATTTAGAGTCTAGTCAGACTAATTGATCATTAGAAGGTTTGTGGGTAATAGATCTAGAAGAGAGGGCAGAAAGGAGTTCCATTTTTTCAGAAGGGGAGAGAGGAGTATTGTCCAAAGATTTTCACTCCCATTTGATGCAGGGGTAAATAGAGGGAAACAATAGGTAGTTGTTCAGGGTGGGGCCCCAAAGATTAATGAGGGTCTCTCTAATGTGAGGGGAAATAAATTTGGCAAGAGGAGAATAACCTCCCCATAAGTTGTCCCAAAATAGGGCATTGTTTCCTCAACCGATGTCCCAAGACAACTTATTAGTAATCATATCTTTGTAGTAAAGCATAAAGTTCTAGACTTTGGAGCCTTTAAGGGGGTTGATGGTGCAAAAAATATTAAGGGGATCAGTCAATTCCAAATATTTATGATAACGAATCTTGGCCCATTTGCATTCAGGGTTGTAGAACATATTCCAAATAAGTTTAGCTTTGAAGGCCTTATTCTGCCAGTTGATTCTTTTGATGCCTAAACCTCCATTAATAATTGGCTTGCATATATTATCCAAACTGATAAGGACCATTTTTTATTATTGGAAACGCCTTGCCATAAAACAATTGCACATTTTACCTTCGATGGCTGATTTGGCTTTAATAGAAAGGGGAACACAAGACATTTGATTGGAGGGAAGAGCTGAGAGGAGGGATTTGATCATCGTGAGATGGTCTGTGTTGGATAGCCATTTACCCTTCCATTTATCCATTTTTTGATCAAATTTTTTGATCATGGGGTCCCAAATTTTGTTTGATCTAGAATCTCTATAAAGAGGAATACCCAAGTACTTGCAAGGGAAGGTTCCTTTTCTAAATCTGAGGATGTTGCAGATAGTCTGTTCACTAGAGTGGTTAGAGCTAAGGAAAAAAATGGATTTTTAGGGGTTGAATCACTGACCAAAAGAATTCATATATAAATTGAGAATCTCCTTGTGATCAGAGGCTTCTAACGAAGAACAATCAGTGGGGAGAATGGTATTGTCAGCAAACTGCTGATGTGTAATGTTATCGACATCATCAGTTACTTAGACCCCTTTGATTTTTCTAGATGATTGATATGTAGATACCATTCTCCCATATGCTTCAGCCATTATTATGAAGAGGAAGGAGGAGATTGGCTCACCTTGCCTCAACCCACGAGATATGTCAAAGTAGCCTTCTGGGGAGTCGTTCACGAAGATGGAGATTTTAGGTGTAGATATCAATTTAAAAATTAAGTTGACCCATTGGAATGATAATCCAAAGGCCTCAAGGAATTTCCAAAGGAACTTCCAATCAACCTTGTCATAGGATTTTTGAATGTCTAATTTAATAAGCATAGTCAGTTTTTTAGTTTTTTGGATAGTATGTAAAAGTTCAAGTATAATGATTATGCCATCGAAGATAGATATGTTGGGCACAAAACCTATGTGTTCCTAGGACATTATTTTAGGTAATAAGATCTTTAATCTATTAGCAACCGCTTTGGACATCATTTTATAAATCATATTGCAAAGAGCGATGGGTCTAAAGTCATTAAAGGATTTCCAGCATCTTATTTTTTGGGAATGAGAGAAAGGAAAATATTATTTATTTCTTTTAGAAGGTGGACTGATCTTCTAGTGTTTTCGGTAGCTTCCCATAGTTCATGGCTGAGAAAATGCCAGTATTTCTAGAAAAAGATGGAAGGGAATCTGTCGGGAGCGGGTGCTTTATCAGGTTTCATTTGAAAGAGAGTATTTTTAATTTCATCTATGGAAAAGAGTTGGTTTAACATAAGGTTATCCTCTTTGGTGATCAACTTTAGAATATTATCTAGTAAGGTTTGTTGTTCTTGGAGATCTGAGTATTCCCAGTTGTTGAGAGTGTTGCGAAAGAAGGAAACAACTTCTTGAACGATGGATTTAGGATCCTTGATTAAAAGACCTTGTTGTTTTTTTATTGAGGTGATCCTATTAATATTTCATCTAACTTTAGCATTATTGTGAAAGAATAATTTTGTGTTACTATCACCTTCTGATAACCAATCTTCTCGAGATTTTTGTTTCTAATAATTTCTTCTTTGCGAAGGATATCTTCTTGTTTGTGTAGGAGCTCTTTTTATTTAGTATATCTTGCATGGTCCATGCCATGTTGAAATATTTCCTCATTTAACATGCTAATTATAGATTCAATATTATCTTTTCTTTGAAAATATTTTTGAAATGGCGCTCATTCCAATCTAACATTGTGGTTTTAAGGGATTTCAGCTTGGATACAAAACTGAACATTTTGGAGCTGAAAGAGGATAAATCTCGTCACCAGGTTTCTAGGAGGGTCATAAAATTTCTATCTAGATACCACATATTTTCAAATTTAAAAGAGATTCTGACAGGTTTGAAAACTTCAGAGATTTCAAGAGATATATGTGTATGATATGACCTTGTCTTTCACAAATTAATTGAGCTTCAGTTCTTCTATTGGTCCATGTATAGATATTATTAGAGGCATTTGTGTGCTAAAATGTTGACACACTTCTATGAATCATTCCATCCAAGGTTGCTCAAGAATGAGGCCTCAAATATCGATCCATATCTCTCTAGTCATGGAGTGCAAAGGTTTGAAATGGAGGCCCTCAGATTGACCTAGTTAGTGCCTATGAAAGTATACCATGAAATGAGAGATTCAAATGTATGAAAATGAGATCTACTCTATATTATTGCAATGCATGAAAATAAATTAATCTAAATGATAACAATGCATGATTAATCTATGAAGGAAATACAAATGCAAGTTTAATCTATGAAAATAAACATGAATCTAATCTACATGAGTAGCCATGAATGCAAGAAGAAGAAGACAAGAAGGGAGAAGTTACAATATCCAAGCTCAAGCGCTAAAATCCTCCTCCAAAATTGCTCTCCAAACCTGCAGCATAACAATACTTAAAAATTCTATCCCTTAATGAGAAGGAGAGGGCTCCTTATAAAGAAAAGTGAACGGTTGAGATTAAGAGGCAAAAAGAATTGATCAATGGTTGAGATTAAGAGGCAAAAACCCACCACTTAGGAAGATGTGATGAAAAGGGGATTTTTATTTAATTTAATTTAATTTACTGCCTTTTTCAACAAATAAAGTGCTTTAAGTGGGGATTTTTATTTATTTAATTAAAAGAGGGGTTTTCTTTATAATTAAATAAATTAGAGAAATTTTATTCAATTAAATGGGGGAAATTGAATTTAATTAAATAAGAGGAATTTAATTAAAAGGTAGATTAAATCTTTTAATTAAATAAGAAGAATTTTATTTAATTAAAAGGGAGATTAAATCTTTTAATTAGATAAAAATGATCAAACCTTAGGAAATATTGAAATAATTGAATAATTGAATTAATTACAATTTGATCAAGGAAATTGATTTGAATTGAAAATGCTCCAAAGCATTGATTCATAAAATTGATAAATTGATAAAATGATAAAATGGGGCCCAAAGTCTAGGCGACCATTTTAGGGTGCATACAGTATTAAGGTCTAACATATTGTGGGAGGAGATCCAATAATTAAAATATTTTATAGATTGAGTTATCGTATAAAGACCTCCTTCTTTTTCATCAACACTTTTGATTGCATTGAAGTCACCTCCCAATATTATAGGGTAAGAATTGTGGGCAGATAAGAAATTTCCAATATTTGTCCGTAATTCCTCTTTACCAGCTATGGTGCTTGGGCCATAAATGTTAACAAGGAGAAATTGCAAGTTTTTATAAATGCTTCTTACAGTACCTGCCATCCAATTGGGTTCAACTAAGAGATTGTTATATTTAACTTTCCTAGCTTCCCATAGGACAGCTAAGCCTCTTGAAGCTGAAATGGTTGATAACCCAATGGACAACCAGATGCCAATTTTTTATTAAAATTATTAAGTTCTTCGTTATTAAGTTTGGATTCTTGTACGATAATTAATTTAGAATTAAGCGTCTTCAAACATATTTTAAGAAGATATTGTTTGTTAGGGCCATTAAGGCCCCTAACATTCCACAAAGTGAGCCTCATGGCTTCGTGGGAAGGACCTTCCCCTTCCCTGCATGAAATAAAGATGAAATTTTGAGCTGATTTTCTGCCTCACCATCGTTTTGACGGAGCTCGAAGGTGGATTTCCTACCTCTATTTTTTGTTGATCTACCAAAATTGGGAGCTTCTAGGCTATTGATATTTTGGGCTATCCTCAAAGTATTGTTCTCATAATTTTGTATAATATCATTATCCAGATTTTGATGAAATGGATCAGAGTCCATGTTACCACTAAAGTGATTTAGAAGTTCAGTATTAGGTTCAATATAGTTGGTTTCTAATAAAATTGTTTCTTACAAATTAGCATTAATACCTAAGATATTGTATACAGATTCAAGCTCAAGAGAAATTAATTGCTTCAGCTGAACAATAGTTTCTTGGGAATTGATATCCACCAGTTCTGTTGATGTAACAGAGTCATGTTCTCTCACCGTATGCCACAATAATAGTTCCTCACTTATGCAATTGTGTATGTCAATGATATTTTTCAATAAAAGACTAAGATCTTGAATTTTAATCTGAGTAATTTTAACAAATTCCTCAGAGCTGACAGGAGAGGAGATTGTTGGTAGAGATGGAGAAATCAGAATATGGGGGTTATAACTTAATGCATGAGGAGAATTGGGAGAAACAGGAGGGATCTGAGGTGAGGGAGGGGGATTAAGATGAGGAAGGATAGAGGGTGTGGTCTCAGTTGGGTGGGACTGTTCTGGGGATGTAATAGCTACAGCAATGATGAGATCTGAAATGGGGTAGTCCTGCGGAGAGGGGATAAGAGGAGGCGAAGGGGAGACAAAATTAAGGGAAGTGGGAACATAGAAAAAGAGGGGAGGGGAGGTTGGAATAGATGATGGAGAAGGGAATGGGAGGAAGCATGGAATATAGGGGTATGAGCAGTAATGAGGGGAGATTTGGGAGATCATGTAGTAGTCTGAAGGGGTTTGAGCGGTGGAGGAATTGCCTTCTTTGAGATCTGATGGATTTTGGAAGAAACTAAATCCTCTGTCTTTTAGGAATTTGAACTTATTTTTAGAGAAAAAATCATTAGGTTCATGGAAGAGATCTGTGAGACCAGGGTCAAAGAAGATAATTTTGGATGACAAAAAGCCCTCAAAGAAGGTTGGGTTCAAAGTACAAGTGGTGTTGTTGGAGGTAATATTAATGGGTTTAAGGGTTCTAGTAGAAGGGTAACTAACCATGATTTTATGGAGTTAGATTCTAAGAAATTTTCTGAAAGGGATTTAAATCTGCCCAATAAAACTCTAATTTCCTCTAATATCGAGATATTCATGAGTTCAACTGGAAATTTGGAGAATTCAATCCAACGATAAGCCCATAAGGGAATACATTTAGCAAAATTAAAATGTGTTTTCCATTTAAAGAAAGAGAGTTCAAATCCTTTAACAAACATAGGAGGTCGTGATAATAATTTATGTTTGTAAATGTGATTTAAACATTCCACAAAAACATAGGCATTGAATAGAGTAGTTGTACATACCTCTCCTTTAAATGAAAATTCCAACCATTTGGAAATATCAAAATCCAAAATGTATTTTCGTCCCCAAAATGCGACCAGTCTAAAGTTGTGACAGTCATTCCAAAGTTGATCGGATGTTGAGTTCCTGATGATTAAATGATCAAAGCTGGATGGTTCGTGTTCATGACTGGAAAATGAAGGGGGAGACTAGATTCGATCTTAGCGTGGGTTTAGATTTTATTATCAGAGGAGGGGAAACATGTGTGGGGCGGGACTAAAAGTTTTGGGTGGAGGGTCATGGATTGATAATTAAAGAGTGAGTTTTATTCCTACGGTGAGTGACCTTAATCCATTCGTTGGTTTTTGAATTTCTATGTTTTGGCTTGGAGCCATGGGCAATTTGTATATTGCTTGTATGTGGATTCCTATCAACAACAAGTGGAGCTTGGAAGATAGACTTGGTGTTGGCATAGTTTGTCTTTTGGAAGTAGGGCTTGATAGGATTTGGCGGAGGTTTTGAACTGAGGGATTTATCTGGCTTGAAGAGTCTGGGTTTTGTGCGATCATGGTTGTGGAGTGAGATTGAAAATTTGACTCCATCTGCTAGGTTGGGAAGCAGAGGGGATGTAAGGAAGATCAATTGAAGGTTTGAAGTCAAGCTGTCATTTGTCTATGTTTAGGGTTAGGGTATCAAAATTATTTTATGTATCCTGGAGCATACTTCGTTTCAAAGAAATGAGCTTTTTTCTTCACGATTTTAGCAGCAAACAAATCATATTCTTTGGAGGGCGCTTGATAATTGTGAAATGTGTGAAATTTGGTAGCAGAGCGAGCCATCATTTTTTGTAGAGTGAACCCATAAATATTCAATATTATCAATAACATACATAGAATTAAAAAAATTGAAATAAGGACCTATAAAAAAAATGAAATGGTACTTGTCGTAATTAAGTATTAAATAGTTATAATATAAGTAAATTATCTAATAGTTATTTTAACTTATTAATTATTATTTTCAAACTTAATTTAATTTTTTTTTAATGGATAAGGGCTGAAGCTGAGATCAACATGGGGTTCGAGTAGACTCAAACCCGAGACCTCTTAGATAAGAGGCTCACAACTTACTATTGCACTACGAGGTGTTCTCCAATTTAAAATTATTATAATATAGTTATTAATATTTTTTATCATTTTATATTTTATTTTGATTTAATGTATTATTTTTTCTAATTGAAAATATTTATAGTATATTATTTTATTAAATTATTATTAAGTTTTTATTTTTAATAATGATAAGAAAAGATTTTTCTTCATAAATAAAAAATATGACAACTAGATCATATAAATATATAACTAATTCAACCATACCTTTTAAATCGTATTAAATTATATTTATCTTGGCTATTACAATTATCATATTTTCAATGTATAAAATTCTATATGTAATATTAAAATTTATTCCATAAATGCGGGCATCGCTAAAAAAATGCTAAAATGGGGTCCTATAACATCAAAAGATTTCAACGAATCATATTATCGATAATTAATTTGTCTAATATATTAACTTCATAAATAAATATGTCAACTTTAGATAAATTCAAATTATCAAAAAATACATTATTTTCATTGGTGCAAAACAATAAGATAATAGTATATTGCCTACTTTAAACCTTAAAAAAAGCATATCTTTGACCAAGTTGTAGTTTCTATATGTCATACTTGATTGAAGAGGCCACCTACGAGAGGGAAAAACCATATGATCTCTTCTATCTAAAAAGAAAGCATTTTTATTAAATTTAACATCACCTATTCAAAAGGTAGGTGTGCTCATCATCAACTTGCACAAGAAAAGAAACGAGTTATTGAAGTTGCCTTAAGTTGTCTAGTTGTCCCATTGACTATTTTTAGCCTCATTAAGTTTTTATCTATCTATCTATCACAATAAAAAAAAGTTGTATTTAAAATTATTTTTGGGATCAACAGTGGGTTCCAAAAACTTCCCCACATTTTCTCATTCACCACTTTCTTAGAACTAACTAGGTATGTTGATTTCACCGTGATCTCCCTCGATGTGTTTTGGCACTAGACAATTTTGTCTTCTATCTGAGAGAGGGATTCTGACACCTTCCAATAACTTCTAAGTTTCTGTAACACAATGGAGAACCTGATCTTGGTCATTATAAGCTTCCTTCAACTTTTTCCATTTTCGATCATGAGAAATATAGTCCTTCACTTTACTGCCAAAGAAAGTTTCAAGATGATCTCTACTATGGCAATACCTGTCCATACCAAGGGGTTTATCACCTATCCACCAATCTTCCTAGAAACTAATATGATTACCATTACCCAAAATCCATTTCATCCGAACTTTCAGGATACCCTTACACTTAGTAATAAAGTTCCAAATCTTAGAACTAGCCAAAAATCCCTGGCCTAAAGGGAATTGAGAGGAGTTGAAGTACTTAGCCTTCATAATTTTGCACCAGTCTGTGGAACCCTTGAAGAGCTGCCAACCAATCTTGGTAATTAAGGCCTTATTTAAATCTTTCAATTTCCTCACTCCTAGACCACCTTTATTCTTAGGTTGACAAAGCGTATCCTAGCTGACCAAGCTCATTCTAGCCTTTTCCTCCACCCCCATCCAAAAAATGTTCCTCTAGATCCTCTCAAGCTTATCCACCATTCTGTCAGTAATTTTGAATAGAGAGAGGAAGTAGAAAAGTATACCTTGGAGAGTTTCTGACAGTGGTTGCAACTTCCCCGCATTACTAAGCACTTTCCCCATCCATCCCACTAATATTTTTTACATTTTCTCCAGGATAGTGTTCCATAATTGGTCTGAGACCTCCTTAACTATAAGAGGGAGACCCAGGTAGGTATCCAGAAGCTCGACCCACTTACAACCAAGAAAATCTAAAATCTTGTGTTGTGTTCTATTCTTTGTATTAAAGAAATAAATTTTGCTCTTACAGTAGTTAATTTGTTATCCTGAAGCCACCGTATAGTCGTTAAATAGAGTTTTCCACTCCCTAGATTCTCTAATAAATGACTTTCCAAACAGGAAAGTGTCATCCACAAAGTGTTGGATAACCTTCAGGGGAAGAGTAAAATCCGCCCTAACACCAACGATGGTTCCAACATTCTTCAGGTTTAGGAGGTACCTAGCCAAAACCTCTGCCACCATCAGGAACAAGTATGGGGAGAGAGGGTCCCCTTGTTTGAACCCCCACTCCAGTTTAAACGACCCCCAAGACAAGCCATTAACCAAAACAGAATAGTCCACCATTTCCACCGCCACCTTTATGACTTTTATAAATCTTTCATGGAAACCAAATTTTCTCAGCACATCATACAAGAAGTCCCAAAAGACTTTGTCGAATGCTTTAGAGATATCCAACTTTAACGCCATCCCAAGGTTTTTGTTTTTTTCCATAGAATGAATAATTTTGTTAGAGGTGATCACAATATCTAGAATTTGTTAGCCCGAAACAAAACCCTTTTGGTTAAGATTAATGCTTGATAATCTCCCAGAAATGTTGGAAGAAAGATGGGGGAAAGGCATCCAGACTGGGAGATTTATAGGCACCCATGGAAAATACAGGATTTTTAACCTCCTCCTCTAAAACTTGACGTAACAAATCCTCATTTTCCCCCTCACTAATGACAGGTGGAATAGCCTCAAGGAGCCTATTGGTTATCTCCCTGAAATCCCCCAACCAGGTATCTATAAGTTTCCTGAAAGAACTCAGCGGCATACTTGCCTATCTCTTCCTCCTCCATTAACACCCTATCCCCATCATTCCTTATGGATTTGATAGTATTTCTTCTTTTATGTATTGAAGCAAACCTGTGGAAGAAGGCCGAATTACTATCTCCTTTCTTGAGCCATGGGACCCAAGACCTTTGCTTCTAGTAAATTTCTTCCCTCTTCAGATTTTGTTTCCATTTCTTTCACCACACTTCTTCTTCACAATGACCACTCCAAGAGGAATCCCCCTCATCTATCCCTGATTGGAAGTGTTTAATTTTTTCCTCTACCTCTTTTTTGTTCTAAAAAATGTCACCGAACGTTGTCTTACTCCACCATTGGGCCTCCTTCCCAACCATTTGTATTTTTTTGTATATTCTAAAGATGGTTGTCCCCCTTATAGGAAAATTCCACTAGTGTCTGATAGAGTCTTTAAACTCTGGGTGGGAGTGCCACATTATTTCATAACAGAATGGGCTGGGCCCACTCCTAATCTTCTCTTCCTAATTAAGAATCATCAGGGAATGATCAGACACCATCCTAGGGAGTTGAGAGAGGCCCACCATCAGAGAAATATCCCAACCACCTGAGATCATCCATCTATCCAGTCTAACTTGAATCAGCTGTTGTTCATTTCTGTTGCTGGACCAGGTGAAAGCCAACCCATGCAGATCAATATCAATCAAGTCATTTATTCCCATAAAAGTCGTCAGGTCTTGCATACTTTCAAAGTAATCCTGAGTGCCACCCATCTTCTCAAAGAGAAAAAGGGGGGTATTGAAATCGCCTGCACACGTAATGGGGTACCTCAAATTAGCTAACATGAGGTTGGAAATTTCTCCCCAGATCCTACTACAGTCACTTCTAACATTGGGAGCATAAATATTATACAGGTACCAGGAAACATGGTTCCAAGTAAACAAAACCACAAGATATTTATGATAGAAAGCCACAACATTGCCAGACAACTTACTTGGGTTCCAGAGAGTAGCCACACAATCGAAGGCCCCATCAACTTCACTATAAAGAAAGAACGCCCCATGCCAAATCTTATCAACCAGAAGCACAAAAGTTTGGCACGACATCTTAACTTCCTAGACTAAAACCACATCAAATTTAAACTCCATAATGTACTTTTTTAAGACATATTGTTTTTGGGGGCTATTCATGCCCCTCAAGTTCCAAGAGAGGAACTTCATTTTCTACTCTTGTAGGAATCCTCTAGGGTTAGTTGCTTCCCATTGGCAATTCCCCTAGCTACCTCCTTGGTTCTTAACAGTCTTGTTGTGGGCCTTCCTACTTTGGCTTCATTACCCACATCCACCTTCTTTCCAACTATAATTTTCCTCTTTGGTTCCGACCAGTCAAATAGACTTTCAAAAGGAGAAGAAGGGGCAGACAACGTCCTCATCTTTTCCTCCCTCACACTTATTTGCGGAGGAGAAAAATATTAAATCTGTTTCCTCCTGGGGCTACTGCATCCCACCAGTCACTCAAAATTCCTTCCCCTAGAGCCTCCCTCCTCCTTTGGGTTGCTAGCCTTTGACAACTTACTCTTCTCACTATCCATTCCCCTTTTAGTCTCTTTTCCTAGGATCTTCCTGTTGGAGTTTGTGATATCCTCCAGCACCTTGTTCTGTAATATTTCTCCTTCCTCCAAGATCATCTCATGTTCTACCATCTTGTCCTCATCAAGGCCTATCTTCTTAGGAATTTTAAGAAGATCTGCCACTCTCGTCAAGTGGGGGAACTCCCCTTCCATAGAGTTCTCTTGTACCTCCTTCTACACCAACTCCCCAACCTTAATCTCCTCCTCCCGAACAGAGGAAGTGACCCAGAATCATTCTAAGTTGGGGGAGAAGTTCCTCTATTCCCCATTGTCCTTCTTGGGGGGATCCTTATAGTCTGCTATGACATAACCATGATTAGCACACCTTTGGCAATGAAGGGTAGCATTCTCATAAATAATTGCCTGATTCCATTTACCCCATTTAGATTTCAGCACCACAAAGTTTGGGAGGGGTTTATTCATTGTTACATTCACATAGAATCTCGCAAACACAAGCCTCAACATTTGTGCATTTACAAAGTCCGCATAGATATATTGGCCAAACGAGTTCTCGATCCACCAGAGCACTTTCTTAGATCCCAAAATTCTAGGGGAATCCTTGGGAGATGGACCCACACCAGCACATCTTTCTAAAGCTCCACATCCAGGTCAACCCTGGCTTCCATTTGGCCAACAACAAGAAATGCTTCCCATAGCACCAGTTACCAGTAGTCACTTGGGTGAAGTCCTCAACAACATTAAATTTAAAAAGGAACAGACCTCCAAGCATAGCCGAGACACTTAAGTTCCCTTTAATTTTCCATCTAGCAGAAAACCACCTTCTCACCATATCAATCACGGGCTTGAAAGCCATGAATAACCCCACCAGACAAAGGTAGAGAAAAACGGATATACTTTCTACCACCCTGTAAGGGACAGAAATCTCTAGACTGAACTATCACTCAGTGCAATCAGGGATGACATTAGAGGAGGAGAGAGTCTCCTTCCCCAGCACCGCATTCTTCCAACCCCCCATCTGGCATTCATTTTCAATCCCCACCTTCTTTGGGATTGATAAGGGACTATCCCCACCTGCCAAATGTAGTGAGTTGCAAGAGTCTTCTAAAACTGAAACAACAAACATAACGAAGATCGTATTGTCAGATGTGTACACCCTTTCATCCATGTGCGACATCACTAGGAACAGATCTGGGCAGAGAGACGTCGGGGGCCCAGGTTCCCCCGACAGTGAAGATGTAGTAGCTAGAATGAATTCAAAAAACCACCAGGCAGAAAGTTGCAGAGCGGGAAGTTGAAGACAATGTTGCTTGCATTGAAGATTAAGAAATAAAAAATAAAAGATTATATATATTATTGTTGTTGTTAAGATTGCATACACAAATATGGAATGGTTTCTTATGATTTTCTTACAAATGTAAAAATATATTTGTGAATTTTTAATTGAAGTCCATCTCCTTATCAATATGAAATAATGATTAGTTTAACAATTTCTCTAACAAAATAAAAATTTAGGAATATTAAATAATTTTATAATTATTATTTTTATATATTTTAGATATAGGGTTTGAACTATTTTTGACAAAGTTTTGTGAAGCTTTATTCGATTTAACCATGTCCTATTAGTTGGTAAAATTGATTTGCCTTGTTTTTCAGCTAAATTTACCTTTGTTAGTTAAAAGTTGAGAGAGTATGGTATTCTACAAAGTCTCAACCTCACCATCATAAAAATTTGACATTTGAGACAATCATTGTATTGAAGAAGGATCTTTTTTTTTTTTGACTCATATATTAAATTTAGTATATAGATTTTATTCTTCTCAAATAGTTAAGGTATATACCAAGCTATTGTCATCTCATATACATCTATATAAGTAATCTTGACATATAAGAGAGGGAGACAATATTAGAGTCTAAATGCACAAATTTTTTTTTATAACAAATGTTCATGAAACAAGATTGAACTTTAATTTAATTTTTTTATGGGCAATGGGCTAAATTCGAGATCATTAGGGCTCTAGTAGTCTGGAATCTTAATGTTGCACTGCCAACTACAACTAAATCATAAAAATATAGAATTAACTCAACCATACCTTTTAAATCTTTACAATTATTATATTTTCAATGTATTAAATTCTATATGGGTAAGTGCACAAAGATGGGGGACCAAAAGGGGGGTATAAGATGCCACTTTTTTCTGAAATCAGCAAACTCTGAACTTCAACAAGAAATTGAGGATAGTTACACTCAAAATTTTAAAAAGTGATGAAAACAAGAGTTGTTCTACTCCGAATCTAGTTTCTTAAATACTAATTTTTTTTAGAAATGGTGGATATTAAGGCCCTCTAAAAGGGGGAGCACAAAAATTGGTCCTACTTTTTGTGAAAAAACATAACATAGTGTCTGGTGTGCTCCCCCTAAAATGTTAACTTTTTAAAAAAAAAAATTTAATCACTCTAGTGAGAAATTAGCTAACACCACCTAGTTTATCCCACATTTTTCTGCTAATATTTTTATGAAAGTGTGATTTTTTGCCATTTTCCGAAGTGGACACATCCTGAAAACGTGAAATTTCTATGTGCTCCCCTAGAAATCATTGAAAACTAATTGAAAATCAAAACTACTTTTTTTTAAAAGTGTGTAGAATGGAGCCTAGTTTCTAAAAATGTAATTTTTTTCAAAATTTGATGAACGAGCCAAAATCCAAGCCCAAATGAATACACGTTGGTTTTTGACAAAAATCAAACATACTTAGAAAAGAAATTAAAAATGAAAAGCTGGACATAATAAGAAATCAAAATAAATTACATCGTTAGATAGCTATCAGAGAGATCTACAATATCATGTCATCTGATTTTATTTTTATTGAACCACGTGCAAACCTGACGGAGAGCACACAAGAAAAAATGTTAATTTTTTCTATGTTTGCTGGAAAACACGTTTCAGGCCTGCTTGAATCCTCCAGGCCTTTGGGTTGGAACTCCAAGGCAAATCCAAGCATTAGGCTTGGTAAATATCAATTTCGTTAAAAGGGCATGTGCCCTATAGGGCGTATGCCCTATACTTACTATAGGGCATATGCCCTATATGGCATACGCACTATAGGACGTACACCCTATATGGCATACACACTATAGGGCATATGCCCTATATTAGACACAAAATCACAAAAGGAGAGAGAGAGAGAGAGAGAGAGAGAGAGAGAGAGAGAGAGAGATTTGATTAGTCATGCTAACCAAGGTTTCCTTTTTCAGGAATTGAATGAAAGACTAAACAATGGCAATGAAACCTATCACAAGAAACCATTTCAGAAGATAAACTTGGAAGGAAGTACTTCTTTGAAAGGTTTGTCTATAGAAGATGATATGAATTTTTTTTACCACGCCATGTTAAAGGATTGGTTGGATTTGGAGTTCCAAGTCACCCTGTCTATCGATGGCTGAAGCTTAACAATTTTGTGTAAGGACCCCCCTATTTTTATTTTGAAAATGTGTTTAATACAATAAGGGGTACATATGGGAAAAAATATCCAGATATCTCCATAATATTGAACTAGAATTTGTGGATTCTAAGTACTTTTTAGTTTCTAGTAGAAAACATGGCTACGTGCATAACCTTCCTATTGATATTCATTTTCAGATTTTACCTTTGCCGCCAATGACAATTGAAGAGGCATTTCCTGAATATCAAAAGTATTGTCAGATTTTACCTTTGCCACACACGTATCTAATCTTCCAAGATAGAGTGTATATGATCCCTTGGAAATGCTTTCCAGGTAGAAATGATAAGATACCACCTTTCTATTTTGAAGCCTATTTATCCAAAGGGGATAAATGTCATTTCTCTGTTATCTGGAATTGGGGGTGTAGAAGTTGCTTTGCATCGTTTGGGTATTCTACTCAATTATGTTGTATCTAAAAAAATTTGCAAACAAAGCAGGCTTATTCTCAGAAGATGGTGGGAAAAATCATATCAAAAGGGTAAACTAATTGAGGTGGGGGATGTGAAGGATCTAACAGTAGAAAGACTTGATGAAATGATTAACTCAATTGGAGGGTTTGATCTCATAATAGGTGGAAGCCCCTATAATAATCTGTCAGGCAGCAATAGATGCACTAGACATGGACTGGATGGAAATCAATCTTCTATTTTCTATGAATTCCCAAGGATTCTAAATTATGTAAGGGGTGTACAATGCATTCGAGCCTAACTTGACACAATATTTTTGGTATGCACGATATGATTATTACATGTAGATTCTCTATGAAGCGACCTTTCTTACTACCCTAGGTGTCATAACATGTTTGTCCAATTTTCTCTTTTTAGTTTCTCTAACTCAGAGCTGGAGAGCTAAGCAGGATTGCAACATGAAGCCGTGGAAAACAATGAAAAACAACCAAGGAATTCGGGAAGACTATTTGTAGAGGGAGAGAGAGAGATGCAACACTGTTTGAATACTTGTTTCCCTTCTAGTATTTAACTTTATCTTGTTTCACTTCTAGTATTTGGCATTATCTGTAAAAATCTTTGAATACTTGTTTCACCTCTAGTGTTTGACATTATATATTAATCTAGTGGATGTCGCATGTGCAAATCTCATCACTAGACCTTGTTGCAAAAGGAAACCTTGGCTAGCATGACTAAGCAAATCTCTCTCTCTCTCTCTCTCTCTCTCTCTCTCTCTCTCACACACACACACACACACACACACACCATCTAATCTCTCTCTCTCCTTATTCTCACCTATCTCTCTCTCACTCTCTCTCTCTCTCTCATATTCTCTTCCTCTCTCCTCCTATTCTTTAATTTCCCTTGCCCTACCCCACCTTACGACCCATAAGATGTACTCTTAGGATTCCTAATGCGTCATAAAGTGTCATAAGGGGTCATAAGACTTATTAATGGGTCCTACAACCCCTTAATACACCTTACAAACCCTAAGATGTACTCTTAGGCTTCCTAAGGGTTTTTAAGGGTTCATAAGGAGTTGTAGGAGTCATTAATGGGTCCTACAACCCCTTAAGACACCTTACAACCCCTAAGATGTACTCTTAGGCTTCCTAATGGGTCGTAACATGTCGTAAGGGGTTGTAGGACCCATTAGTAGGTCTTAAGTCCCCTTAAGACACCTTAGGACCCCTAATATGTACTCTTAGGCTTCTTAATGGATCTTAAGGTGTCATAAAGGGTTGTAGGAACCATTAATGTGTCTTAAGACTCCTTAAGACACCTTACGACCCCTAAGATGTGCTCTTAGGCTTCATAATGGGTTGTAACATGTCATAAGGGGTTGTAGGAACCATTAATGGGTCTTAGGACCCCTTAAGACACCTTACAACCCCTAATATGTACTCTTAGGCTTCATAATGGGTCTTAAGGTGTCATAATGGGTTGTAGGAACCATTAATGGGTCTTAGGACCCCTTAAGACACCTTACGACCCCTAAGATGTGCTCTTAGGCTTCATAATGGGTTGTAACATGTCATAAGTGGTTGTAGGACCCATTAGTAGGTCCTAAGACCCCTTAAGACACCTTAGGACCCCTAAAATGTATTCCTAGGCTTCCTAATGGGTCTTAAGGTGTCATAAGGGGTTGTAGGAACCATTAATGGGTCTTAGGACCCCTTAAGATACCTTACGACCCCTAAGATGTGCTCTTAGGCTTTATAATGGGTCGTAACATGTCATAAGGGGTCGTAGGACCCATTAGTAGGTCTTAAGACACCTTACGACCCCTAATATGTACTCTTAGGCTTCTTAATGGGTCTTAAGGTGTCATAAGGGGTTGTAGGAACCATTAATGGGTCTTAGGACCCCTTAAGACACCGTACGACCCCTAAGATGTGCTCTTAGGCTTCATAATGGGTTGTAACATGTTGTAAGGGGTCGTAGGACCCATTAGTAGGTCCTAAGACCCCTTAAGACACCTTAGGACCCCTAAGATGTACTCTTAGGCTTCCTAATGGGTCTTAAGGTGTCATAAGGGGTTGTAGGAACCATTAATGGGTCTTAGGACCCC
>MU225479.1:1138451-1152490 GCA_018584345.1 Thuja plicata
TCAATTGTATTTAATCAATTAAATTATAATTTTTAATATATTATTATTTTCAATTAAGTGATAATAACAATTTCTTAGATTTTAGAAAATATTAATATTTCTTAATAATTTTTTATAATTAAGAATAGTAATCATTTCTTAATATTCACATATATTTGAATTATTCTTTAATATTTCATAACAATTTTCTATATTTTAGAAGGAATGCTAAGTATTTCTTAACATTGGAACCTAAGCTTGCATAATGATTTCCTATGTTTTAAAGGATATACATATTTTTTTAACAATTCTTAATATTTTAAGGAATACTAATATTTTTTGAATTTTTCTCTTTCGACAATTACAAGACTAATTATTAAATAATTCTTATATTTATATTATAATATATCATAATGGCAAGTACACGCCACTACGTGGCACTTGTTAAATTTAACATCTCCAAAGAACCGAGTTATTGAAGTTGACTTAAGTTGTCTAACTGTCCCATGTCCTATTTTTAGCCTCCTTAAATTTTTATCTATCTCTCTATCACAATGAAAAAAAAAGTAATATTTAAAAAATAAAAAGCCATAAGCCACTAATTCATTCAGGCTCTGAAATAAAAGATGAATAACTTGCAAAAAGTGTTAATCATCTATAATTGTGGCAAACAAAACATGCATGTACAATCACGAATTAAAGTTTAAGTTATAACATTAGATTTGGTTACTTATCTTAAAGAAAAAAAATATATATATTAACATTAAAATTTAAAAGTTGGAACTCGAAGATTGTAACTGAAAATTCATTGGAATAAGATATTATTTTAAACGGTGGAAGCTAATAACGAAGGCGATGATTAAGCAAAGTTCTCCATCTCAAACGCCTATAAAATGTCATAAGGATCTTGTAACCCTACAATGAAAAAAAACACTCTTGGGTTTCAAAGAATAAAGGCCATTATTCGTTGGGGAAAGTTGGAGAAATGGAAAAAATGGATGATCAATCAGAAGAAATGGAGCGCAAATCTGTTACAGTAATTGAAGGAGACACAGAGGAGTGTGGTATGTCTAATTTGCCCCGGGATATGAAAGAATTGGTCTTTGCAAAGCTTCCTCTTAAATCGATCTATGGCTCCCTCATTGTCTGTAAGGAATGGAACTCCATTTTATCTTCGCACAGTTTTCTGTCTTCTCTGCCTCCACAAAATCCATGGCTTTTTTTCGGCGGTCGAGAAAATGGTGGAAAATTGTGCTGTATGGCATATTGCTTTTCGGCACAAAAATGGATGACACCACCTCTATCTTTTGTCCCAGATTCGGAGGGAGATAATGTTTCAGATGTATCACACAGATCGACTGGGTTAATGCTATATCGAGAAACCTACACTTCACAATTAATTGTGTGCAATCTACCTATGAGATCTTGTGCAGAGATAGAAAAGGATTTGAATGACAAATCGATCCATATTATACAGGGAAGAAACAATAAGCCCTATTTTGTAATGTGTTACAATTCTGAAATTTTTTCCTTTAAAATCTGTCACTATTTTCAAGATTCATGGAGGTTTAAGTGTCGGTATGAGGGGGAAAGGGGGTATAATGTATTACAACATGAAATGGTTGAAATGGTCGAGTGTAATGGCATTCTTTTCTGGAGGGGAAGGTCGCCTGGAACTATTGCAGGTTACAAAATCCAAGATGAGGGTTTCATTACCCCTGTTACAGTAGCTCCATTGCCCCATGAAATGAGTCATGATTTGAATGTGCATGTTTTTACTATGGTTCAACCTATGAGTGTGCATGTCTTTTCTATGGTTTCATATGGTTCATCCATTCTTGTGGTGGGTACATCCCAGGAACCATCTACTTCACATGTGTTACTACCCATTCCAGAATATGATAGAACTCAACCACCATCTGGTGGACCTCACAGAATGCTTGGTTATATAGTTGACCCAGCCTTTGCTACCCAAATTCAACATGCGTTTGGTGGAACTTGGCCAAACAGGACAGGTATTGTTATCTGGGAGTTGTTTCAGGACGAGGAAGATGAGTTGGTTTGGAATTGGAGAGAATTTGCAAGAATGCCTTTGCAGTCACTCCCTGAACATCTCGATCCAAATTGGTGGCATCAGAAGTGTGTTTGTGTGGGAGATTACTTGTGCTTCAATAGTGATAGGGAAGCTGAAAGTGCAACAGTGTTTGCATATAATTTAAGGGAAGGGATTTGACAACACCTTCCTCCCTATAAAAGTCATTACAATAACTGGACAATGATGGGGAGTATGATGTCGTTTGAACCAAACCATTATCAGTTTATTAGAAACTCAACCTAATGAGTGATTAGGTTAGTAACATTTGTATTGTTAGCATGTATAAGAGTTTTAATATAGGCAAGCTAATAATTTTCTACAATCTATGATTATTAGAAACTCAACTTAATGAGTGATTTGATTAGTAACACTTGTATTGTTGGCATGTATAATAGTGTTAATATAGGCAAGCTAATCATTTTCTACAATCTATGATAATAAGTCTTGATAGATTCTGGGTTTAACTGTGTAGCAATTTTAGTGTGAGACAATAATTGAGCATGTGATAACATGATTTTGGTGATGGTTAAAATGTAATGGTTATCATTTATCTTGAATGTATTATAATGATTGGTTTGGTGTATATGTTTTTTTATTAAATAGATATGGTATGATCTATAATTTTTTTATATTGGGTGCTCCACATATCATCATTGCCCTTGCATAGTACATCAATTTTGTATATAAAAATGATGAGAATTGCTTTTTTCCCAATTTTTGAACGACATCATTTGTAACAAGAAAAAGCTACATGGATTTTGGTAATTCATGTTTAGGTGGAGTAAAAACTGAAAAACAACATAGAGCCCACAGGCGAAGACAACTCTTCTAGGTGAGATGCCCATAGATTTTGAAGAGAGCTCTAAACAAACCTCATTAGCTTTGTGAATATAGTTGTGCTTCTTGGTCCCACAAAATTGTACAAGTTATAATTAAAAGGAAATCAAATGAATGCTAAGCTAAAACAAAGATATAGGAGAAGCTTCCAATATACTTGTATACCTATAAAACTTGACAATAAGAAGATTGCTAGGTGAGTGAATATCCTTCAATGTCTTAATGTAAGCTTCTAGAAGATAGATTGAAATGATTTGTTTTTCATTAAAGATTCAGTACTAACGATTTGGGGAGTGATCCTTAATGACAATAACCAATTATACTATGAATTTTCCTTTCTCCTATTATTCCATCAGACAACATCATCAATTACATAAAAACAAATACATTCTAACATGATATGGTCATCCATCAAATTGCTAAATTTTCTTCCAAACTGTCATCTCGATGTAATTGTAAACTGCTGAACCAAAGAACATCATTTCAAATGCCTATTAAAGGCAGTGAGGATTATGTAACCCTACAATAAATTAAAAACATATTTTCTTGATCTAAGGTTTCTATTTGTCTATGGGGGGAAGTTGGAGAACGGAAAGAAACGGAGAAACAATAGACAGAAATGGAGAGAAAATCTGATACATCAGTCGAAGGAGACATCGAGGAGTATGGAATACCTAAGCTGTCAGAGGATGTGAAGAAATTGGTATATGCGAAGCTTTCATTTGAATTAATCTACGGTTTGCGTATTGTCTGTAAGGAATGGAACTCTATTTTATCTTCTTACAGTTTTCTGTCTTCTTATTTGTGGTCAAGAAACTAATGAAAATTGGTACTGTATGGCATATAGCTTTTCCGCACAAAAATGGAGGACCTTCTTCTTCTCTCTTTTCTCCTAAATTTTAAGGGAAACGATGTCACAGACGGGTTATTGCTCTTCCGAGAAACATCCACTCCACAATTACTTGTGTGTATTCCCCTTATGGGATTGTATGCAGAAATAGAAATTGGTTTGACTGAAATTTATCAATATTGTACAGCGAAGAAACAAAGAGCCCTATTTGGCGAAAGTTTTTCTTTCGAAATCCATCACTATTTTCAAGATTCATAGAGGACTAAGTGTCAGTTAGCAGGGGGAAGGGGAAAAATATATTAGGTTATGAAATGGTTGAGTGCCATGACATTCTTTTCTGGAGGGGAAGGTTACCTAAGACTATTGCAGGTTACAGAATCCAAGATGAGGGTTCAATCAACCTAGTTATAGTAGCACCAATACCCCGTGAAATGATTCAAGATCTGAATGTGTATATTTTATCTAGGGTTCAACTGATGAATGTGAATATGTTCGTCCATTTTTGTCGTGGGTACGTCACAGGAGCCGTCTCCATTTGGAAGAACTCGGGCAAACAAGACGGGTATTGTTATCTGGAAATTGTTTCAAGACGAGGAAGATGAGTTGGTTTGGAATTGGAGAGAATTTGCAAGAACTCCTTCAAAGTCGCTTACTGAACATCTAGATCCAGATTTGTGGCATAGGAAATGTGTTTGAGTGGGAGATTACCTGTGCTTTAGTAGTGAATGGGAAGCTGAAAGTGTAACAGTGTTTTCATCTAATTTAAGGGAAGGGGTTTGGCAACACCTTATAAAAGTCATAACTCGACGATGATGGGAGGATGATGTCATTTGAACCAAAATTTTCTAGGAAAACCGACCCAATGAGTGAATACATTACTAGCATTTGCATTGTTAACAGGTGCAAAAGTTTTGGCATGGGCAAATAACAGAGAATTTCTTCTACTAAATGAGATGCATGAATTTCTACACTCTATGATAATAAATCTTGATACTTTATGGATTTAATTGTATCAGCAATTTTCATCATCAATGTGTTGGATGCAATTTTCATCATCAATGTTTTGGATAAGTACTTTTAATGTTGATAAGTACATTTGAGAAAACTAGAGATAATATGATTTTGGTGATAGGTGAAATGTAATGTTTATTATTTATCTTGAATAGAATATATTTGATGCATATGTTTTTTATTAAATAGATATAGTATGGATGAGACAACTTTTTATGCAGATAAGCACATTTGAGAAAAGTAGAGACTAGCACTTGTTCATTGGAGGTGCAAGAGATAAGCAAATTCTAACATTATGTAATCAACTATATGAACATATAGGTCTAGACAACTTTTAATGTTGATAAGTACATTTGAGAAAACTAGAGATAACATGATTTTGGTGATAGGTGAAATGTAATAGTTATTATTTATTTTCAATATATTATTATGTTTAGTTTGATGTATATGTTTTTTATTAAATAGACATGGTATCCATGAGACAATGTTTATAAGTACATTTGAGAAAACTAAAGATTAGCACATGAAAAAATGTTTGCTACGAGATTAATTGGAATCTTTTCCTCAAAAGTAGCAGCCCCTACTTTTTAGAGTGCAGATTTGAGTGGGTGGAAAAGGTGGGGGGCTAGAAATTGCCCCCCAACTTAGGTTTTTTTTTCTGCCACTTGTCAATCATATAAAAATTTCTAATTCTTATCAATAATTTTTTAAACTTTTTTATTTATTTAGTCAAGTGAATTAAATATGTTAAATAAAAAAATTCATGAGACCACCTCCTTCCATAATTTGTGGAGCTTAAACTTTTAAGAATAAATTGCATTACAAAATTCATGGGACCTCCCACTTCAAAAATAATCCTAAAAAATCTCAGCAGCACGAGCTGAAATGTTTTAGGAAGCCCCCCTCCATGGGACCCCATCCTAAGTGAATTTTGACATTGCATAATCAATTGTATAAACATAAGTCTATACACGTATCATTGTATACTATAATTTGGTACATTTATTTGCTGAATTTCCTCATTGTTTTCATAGATTTAGATTTCTTTTAGTTATTAGCTTTCAATTTCAATCAAGTAAGGTTATATAAGTCTGTGTTCTTGAGCTTTATATTTGCATGGAGACAAATTATATCCAATCAGACTGAAAATCTTAACATCTTGAAATTATTTCTTTCATATTGAAATTAATATTGTGTGTGATTTGACCTAAATTGAGCGCTATGAGAGTTGGGTAATATCTGACTTGAAAAATTCAAGGAACATGTAAACTTGAACCTAATGGAAGAAGAGGAGCATCTTACTAAAAGTTCATAGTGTGCTACAAGTATTAAAAACTCAATAAAATGCTTCTTGCTTCAATGTTGAGCATTGAACTTGGAGGTGCTTTTCGTGTATTGTAGCTTTCATACAGAATCTCTCTTGCAAGAACCATAGCTTAGTAAGGTTATATAAGTCTGTGTTCTTGAGCTTTATATTTTCATGGAGACAAATTATATCTGACCAGGCTGGAAATCTTTACATCTTGAATTATTTCTTTCATATTGAATATATTGTGTGTGATTTTACCTAAATTGAGTGCTATGGGAGTTGGGTAATATCTGACTTGAAAAATTCAAGGAACATGTAAACTTGAACCTAATGGAAGAAGAGGAGCATCATACTAAAAGTTCATAGGAAATGTATGTGCTACCGAGTATTAAAAATTCAATAAAATGCTTCTTGCTTCAATGTTGAGCATTGAACTTGGAGGTGCCTGTGAACCAGATAAATTCCGTGTATTGTAGCTTTCATACAGAATCTCTCTTGCAAGAACCATAGCTTAGCAGTGCTATGTTTTCTCATGAACTGCACTATAATTGAGAAGCTTGTTTGTACCTTGCAACAAGCTTGTGTCAATCCTAGAAGATTCAGATAAGCTGACCAAATTGCAAATGATGTCTATGGTGGTGAATCATTTTGATGACCTAGCATCCCAAAATCTACAAGAGATTGTTTTGCACTTATACTTCTTGTCACACCATGTAATCAGTAAGTGCATGGATACCGTAGGAGTTGGAGATGCTGATTCATCTACCAGTACTTGAGCTAAGTACAGACCACTCCTGTGGAAATAATTTCCGTATTATCATAAATTATACAGAATTATAGGCCCTTGTTCGACAGTATAATGCATTTTCAGGACCCATTCCAACAATATTTTATTTCAAGAATCTACAAGAATTTTCAAAAATTTTAATATTATTGAATCAATTCACTGGTATGATCCCAAAGTCTGAGAAAGACTAGTTGAAGAGTTGAATTTGGTAGGGTCTATTGAATCCTCGAAGCAGGGCAGCAACCTTCTTAATTTAATTGGTTTAGGATTATAGGGTTGTAGTGCGCCGGGTATAATCCAACTATGAGAGAGGTCAGGGGCCTGCTTGAAAGGATCGTCTATGGCATGACATATGACAGTTTAGAAGAGCATACATTGGTGCAGATTTTGTTGACCCCAGGCAATCGGGTAGGGCATCTAAATACTGCACAAACTTCCTTTAATGATCTAAGCAAAATGCCTTAATTAAAGGCTATGACAAGCTTTTAGACTTCCTTTCCTGGTTAATGGTTTAGTAGATAAGTTGCAGGAGATCTCACTAATACACATGGACTTTTAGTGAGTCTGTGGTATAACTCCAGAGTTTCCACTTTGGAAGAAAAGTCCAACAATTAAATCTACTCTAATTGAAAATCTTTATTGTTTGTGATGACAATTATAATTGGTTGGAGGAATAAATTTATATATGTTGTTTATAAAGTAAGATTTGACAAAAATATTCACACACTACTGTTGATCCTCCATGTTTTCTAGCAGGGCATCATGGTATGCTACATTGTTGAAGCGATTTTCTGTTTTTTCAGCTTTGTATTGAAATAATTTTCATAAACTGAAAAGAAATGGCATGGCATGGATGGTGTGTTACTGTGATGCACAGTTTATGTCATGATTTTGTATGCACTTTTCTGGTGGTTTTGCTTGGTGAGACCAACTTTAATGCAGTGCGAGCCATGCTTTCTTAAAATACTTATAAACCTGGTCACACTTGATTGTAGCCTACAACTTTAGTGCTACAACTTAATCACATGTCAATTGGAGTAATGACTACCTTATTTTGGTGGACGGATATCCGAATTGGGTCATACTGTCAAGGAATTGAATTACAAATCTACAAATCTTTTACATGTAATAGCTACAAATCTTTTATTTTTTCCTATTGTAAAAAGACATTTTCTAATTTTTTGAAGTGCAGAATTAGGTGAAAAGGGAAGTGTTTTATAAAAATCTTCAATTGGCTACTTGTGTTTTATAAAGTTCCCAAAGGAATTTGGTTTAGTGACAAATGTCATCTTCAAAGATTTTCTAATATAGAAAAAAAAACTTGATTGTAAAGTGGAACTATCTAGGAGGAAGCAAAAGCTGGATCAGTGGATGTTGTGATGTGTGTACACTTCCACATTACTTCGATAAATTTTATTTTATCATACAAATTTCATTTCACAATGGATTTGTAACAATAAATAACTCCATTAATGTCTTAATTATCATAATTGAAAAGTTAAAGTACAACTCATACTTAAGAACAAACATTTATATAGGGTTACAATAGGTATTGAGGTTCTACCTACTAAGGATTAGGATAAACAAAAATGGTTTAACAAGAACAATAAGGCGGTTGGGTTTATATTCTAACAGTTTTTCCAAAACTATTATATTGAAGCTTTAAATATTCTCAACGAATTTTTTCAAGAATGAAACAGAAAAACTCTTTGAGATGCCAAATGAAATAAAGAATCATTAATGAGATATTGAGCTCATAAGTCTAATTCCTAAAAATTTTGATACCTTATAATACTTGTTCACTAATATTAATTCATTAATGCTACAACTAAAAGAATAAAATATAGAGACAAAGGATAACCAACTCATCAATACAGTTAACCTTCTACTATGGAAGGAAGTTTGTTTGTTTGTTTCAACCTTCTACTCCACCAATATAGCTTTTGGAATAACTTGGAGAATGCCTTCTCCTTTATTGTTAACTTAAACTAGGAAACAAATGGGATAAGTTAATTTATATGGGTATAATGAAGTCTTGAAAGCCTCAAACCCTTTTTAATTGGAACGATAAACACTCAAAATGACAAGGAGACTTAGACAGATCAGAAATCTAATTCCACCTATACCAACATTAAAAACTTGTTAAACTAAGCAAGACCTCAGAGAGAGATTTAAGTATTCCTATTGCAAGAAACCTGGGCATGATCAACAGATATATATGAAAAAATAGATATATCATCTTACTCATCTTCTTCAAAGAACAAGATAGGGGCTTCAATCTACCAAACTATCCTAATACACCCAATAATCTACTAAGGAAAATGATAAAGATAAAGAGAAACTCAAGGACAAGGCTTTAGCTGCCACTACATCTTCATCAATTCCATCTTAGATCATTTACTTAGGTGCTTACATGACATGGATTCTACACAAGTTGATTTTACTTCCTTAGAGCCTTCTAACATGTCTTCCATTATCTTGGGTGATGACACTCCAACGTCAATTGCAGGGAAAGGGTTTGTTAAAGTTGTTTTCATGTGTAATTTCTCCTTTACTTAATATCCTATTTGCATATCTGATTGCTTACACAGGAAAGAGCATCAAAGTTCATTTTTTCTCTATATTTAGTTTATACCAAAGGCTTACATGGAAATACATTGATAGCTTTTGAAAGGGAAGATGACCAAGAAAGGTTATATGCCTTCTCACATTTTTCACTTGATAGTACTAATATAACCTGATAACTTATTTAGATGAATTGATAAAAGTATGGCATAAGTGATTTGGCCACCTTAACTACTACTTTGAATGGCTAAGTTGATAGAGCAATGTCCTATAATTACCTAGAGTTGTGTTTTCTAAAGGTCTTGATAAGGGGTGTACCCTTAGGAAACATTCTAAAGAAAAATCTAATAAACTTAAAGCATGGAAGGTAATATAAATTTTTGATCTAGTTCATTATGATGTATCTAGTCTATTTCCCATCCATATTTTAGTAAGGCAAGTTGTGATCTCACTTTCATAGATGGATTTTTAAAGTACACATGGGTATACTTTCTTTGATAGAAATATTAAGTATTTGAACAATTTCTAGGCTTCTAAGGATTGAAAAAATAGTTATGAAATCTCATCAATATTCCTTGAACTGATATGGAGGTAGTATGTAAACGTCAAGTTTGAGTATTTTTGTACATTAGAGGGGATATACTTACATTGTATAGTTCCTTATAATCTCCAATAAAATGGTGTTGCAATATATAAGAATATGTTCTTAAAAGAGATGGATAACTATATGATACACTTCAAAGACATAACACCATAGTAATTGATATAAGAAATCAATTGTTTTTGTTACATTCTAAATATGGCTCCTCATAAAGCCTTGAAGGGCATTACTTTGAATCTTGTACAGGTAGAAAAGCATCAATTGAGAACTTCAAAGTATTTGGATCTCTAGAAATGACATGCATTCCAATAGAAAATGTAAGATAGTTGAACCATAGTCCAAACCTTGTATTTTTGTAGCCCATTTAGATGGTTTAAAATGTTATTACATACTCCACCTGACCACACATGATTTTTTATTAAGAAAAGTGGTAGTTTCAAGAGAGTCCTTATAATTCAACACTTGATATTTATCCTCCTTTGGATTTCATTTTATATTTGATTCTATTAAGATTTAGGATAGTTGCAAATGTAAGAGCACTCTATGTTGTATATATTTTCCAAATGAAGCAATCTCTCTTTCATTTATATTGATAATGAGGCTAGGAGAGACATGTCCCTTCATGTGACATGTCTATTCATTATTATGAGATTAATATAATGATAATTGATTATGTAACTACACAAATATATAATATATATACACACATGTAATATCTCTGAATCATTATTATATTAATTTATCCTAATATATATATATATATATATATATATATATAATATCTCACATAATAAAAAATATTTTTTTTTCAATAGTCTCATAGGATTTATCTGACAAAAGCTACAAAACATCAACAAATTCCTCTAATGATTTAGTTCATCCATAGAAAGATCTTGAAACACAATATTTTCTTCGTTTAGTTTTGACGATGAGGATAATAATGGGGGATTATCCTCATCTTCTTCTAGGCTTACTTTGGAATTTTATATTTGTACTACTAAATGATATCCTGTGTGGATTATAAAGGCAATTGATAGTGCAAGAACATACATAGGGAATCCAACAAATAGAATATGAGCATAGTAAGATCTTCAAAGTGAGCCACATGCTTACTTTAACATCTATCCAATCCACATACATTTCATGAGGCATAAGTCATACCTAATGGGATAATGTTATGCACGATAAAAGATTCCTTAATAAAAGATCACACTGTGTACATAACATCTCTTCCTACAGGAAGAAATTTTTTTTGATAGGTGGATATATCAAACCAAATTAATTGCTAATGGGTCAATAAATAAATCCAAGGCATGTTTGGTAGCCATGAGATTTTCATAAGTAGCTGAAATTGACAATACAAAGGCCTTTGCAATCATTTTCAAGATGACTTTGATCCAACTTACTCTTGCTATTGCCATGTCAAATGGATTGGATGTGTGCTTGATACATGTGAAGAATGAATTTCTTTTTAAAGATCTTAATGAGGGTATCTACACAGATCAACCACTAGGATTTTTTTTAAATTCATCCATAGTATACAAACTTGGGAAATCCCTCTATGGCATCACAGGTCCCTTAGTCTTTGTATGCCAAGATAGATCCCTTCCTCATAATTTCAATCTTTACTTGATGTCATTTAGATCCCAATATGCATATTTTCTAGTAGGATGATTCTTTATTGATATTGGTTCTTTATATTTATTATCTATTGATCATGGGGAGATCTTTATCAACTATAATAATAGTGAATTCATCTTTATATGATATTTTTAATATGTCAAAATTGGGTTTATACTATCTTGGCATTGATATCTCATAGTCAAACTTAGTGATTACTCTTACACAACATTTTTTTATATGAATGAATGCAAATAATATCCAACTCCCTTTTGATCTAGAGTCAAGATTGAATCTAATTGTTCACCACTTGTTGGTGTAACCTTGTATAAACAACTTGTTAACAATATAAATTATTGACTCAAATCCAAACCAACATTCCATATTTCGTTGGCAAGGTTTCGATATTCATGTAGAAAGCTCACGAGTTGCATTTGAAGCAATAAAAGAGGATCCTTCAGTATCTTCATGGGTTTTGAGGTCATTACATGATTGATATATGTTAATGATTTATAACATCAGTCGGATAATTTATATTACTAAATCATAAGCATAAGTACTCTACATATAAAAGATAATTATCAGCATAATTAAAATAAATATAGTATTATATAACTATATATGTATGCATATACATAATAAAAATGGCTTCTTATATGTGTGTGTGTGTGTGTGTGTGCATATACATAATAAAAATGGCTTCTTATATATATATATATATATATAAAGGAAGAAAAAATGATGATTGAAAGATTATAAATGTTTAATAATAATGTATGTATGTTTTGTTGTGATTCTTTCTTTAATTAGGGTTTGATTGTGTATTTCTCTAACCTTTACATTTGAATTGAACTGTGTTATTGATTTGTATATTGTAATTGTGATTAGGGAGAAGATAAGATGCTCCTCTTCTATTCCCAAATGCACAAATGGAAGGTCCAAGTTGATCAACCCAAAAGAAGGGCTAATGCACAAATGAATCAACTATTTGGAAAAGAGAATAACAAGAAGGAAAATTCTGTTATTTGAATATGTAGATACAATATATGACAGTAATTAAATAAATAGGAGAAATATACTAACCTTAAAATATTGTAGATCAAAGAATGCTATTTTCTGAGGTCTGTAGACTGTTTCTGGAAAAACTGAAGTATGATTCGAAATTGGAACGCAGAGAAGAACAAAACCCATAAATCTTTTTCCGTTCCAATGTCGTCTTATGAAAAAGGTCGACCTTAACCCACAAATATCAACCCTGACCCAATAATGTCGACCTTGAACTGCATAGGCCCGACAGAGAATCTGTTCGCAGAGTCCGACAGAAGGCCGAAAAGGGTATCCAGATCTGGTCTCAAATTTGTTGTCTTGAACCTATACCTGCAAGAAAAAGAGGATTGTTTGTTGGGGGAGGAGGGGTTTGCCTTGGTCAAACCCCGGTTTTGGAATTAATCTCAAATATATGTAATTGAAATTGCATAAAGATAAACAAAGAAAATGCACGAATTCACCTTGCTTAAAAAAAGTCCTTGTGGAGGATTCGAATCCTTGAGTCCACAAGTTTGATACACCAAATATGTAGAATGTAGAATGATAGGATGTCTTCCATCTTTTTCTTGTAGATCTCCAACACCAAGTCTTGAATGGGTTCTTGAATTTGGAAGAGGCTTGGAAGAAGGTGGATGGAGAGATCACTAAAAGGGCACCATGTAGCTTGAATCCTTCAATGGCCTCCAATGGATCTCCTTCATGAAAATGGATGCTTGAATGGATGAATGCTTGCTTGAATTGCACTTGATAATGCTCCTTAATGGCTTAATTGTGCTTAGAAAACTTAGAGAAAATGAGAGGAGAAGGCTCCCTTTTATATAAAACTAGGGCACAATCTTCTAAGGATGTCAACATAGGATAATTAAATTTCCATTAAAGCCTTTACCCTAGGAGAGGACCTATAGTAAATATAATTTAGGAATCGATGCTTCGAAACCCGAAATAGCCGACCCGGAAGCGGGAAATAACTTTTGCAAAGGCCAACATCCGAAAACTGTGAGACCCCAGAGTTTGAACCCTGGGTCAAGGTCGAGGTCGACCTTGACCTAGGTTAGGGTCGAGGTTGACCTTGACCTAGGTCATGGTCGAGGTCAACATAGACCCAAAAGGTCGACCCTGACCTTGAAGTCCAGAATCTCAAGTCTACAGTCCAGAATGCAGAAATCAGGCTGGAAAGAAGTGGAAAGAGGGGCAGAATAGGGGGAAAGCCAGGTCTAACTCAGGAACCCATTATAGGTGCTTGATATGACCCCAAACCACTTACTCGGAAGGCTAAACAAGTCTACAATGGAAGTGCTTCCATTTTCTGACTATACAATATATATATATATATATATA
>MU225479.1:1159460-1174576 GCA_018584345.1 Thuja plicata
ATATATGTATACACATATATATATATATATACACATATATATCTATATATATATACACATATATATCTATATATATATATGTATATATATATACATATGTGTGTGTGTGTGTGTGTGTGTGTGATCTTAAAATTTACTTAGTTCAATCTATAGATCTATCTATCTATCTATCTATCTATACATACAACTCAATGGACCATATAATGTGAAATATATACTTACCAATTTTGACCAATCCTGAGATATGATCGTAATCAATAGAAATCAAAGGAACATCATCAAAGTTTTCATGTTCATCTCTATCAAATGTATCGGTAACAACTAATGGCACTAGATTCCATGCACCTACATAGCCACGGTCTTGATTGATGCATTCCTCATAATTGTCAGCAATGCAGTGACAAAAAAACCATGAGTAGTCCCTAGTGTTCAACGTCCAATTGCAACAATTCGTACTCATAACTGAATGCAAAGATCACGTCTTTTCTATCCTCTTGCAACCATGCATAATTTTTCTATCCACACCTGAACAAATGCATATATTTTACATTCTATAAATATAATTTGAATAAAGAATACATAAAAAATTTAAACACTTGAATAAATATATATATCATGCACACATGAATAATTTAAAAAAGCGTGTATACCTTTTATCTCACTAAATTTTCTATGTGGTACCACTTGAGTCATTCATGATGACGTGTTATTCTCATTTGGTGTGAAATGTGTCTTGCACCATCCAACAACATCTTGTGAATTTTTTATATGAACTCCCTTATAATTCATTTGATACTTTTGTAGAGGACGTTTGATGCAAGCTCCAACACCATCATGTTCATCTTTTCCCTCTCCACTCTCAAAGAAACTCCAGACATGTGGCATGTTTTCATTACGATGATATCTACATAGTGCATAAAATGGTCTGGACGATTTGAATTGTGCAGCACATCCATCTGACCAAACATAATGTTTATCAATTTTTATACCTCTTTCTTTCAAATTTACAAAAAAACATCATGAAGCAGTGTTCTACATAATGAATGTCATGCTCTTTATCATCACTTATATAAAAATGGAATTCCTTCTTGATGACCCATGCATCAAATGTGCTCTGAATACCATCCAAATCTAATTGTGCGTGTCGATAGCACACATGTACCATAACAGTAATTTTCTCTGAAAAATAGTATTCTGATTGAATTTCCTTTTGATGAACAAAGGAATAGTTTTCTGTGAAATCAACAACTACTACAATAGTTCCACGTGGGAAATTGTCTCTTAGTGTTTGGAATTGTTGTGCTTTCCACTTTGCAAAAAAAACATGATGAATGTAGGGTTGAATCAATTTTTTAAATTTGTCCATAAATACTCCAACATTTATCTCCTCTTCAACATATTCTAACCTTTTGGATTCTTTACCAAAAAATTTTTCATTCTTTACATATTTGTAACTCTTGCAATTTACCATCTTTGTTACATCAATGTTTTCATTTTTCAAAGGAAAAAGAGTCAAATGAGCACATGTTTGACATATTCTTTTTATTCAATTTATTTGTCCAGTTGCATCATCTCTTTTGTCACATAAAATCGATGAGATGAACTCACTTCATCTACTAGGAGGCGAATTTTCAAAACCATAAGTGTCTTCTACAAACTTTCAAAAAACCTGATAGTGGAGATTAAATTCAATATGATAACGACAACAACAAGTTTCAAACACTTTGTTTGTCTTGATATAATATGGCTTCAATATTTCAAACAATGTTTTCCCAATCTTTATATTAGGATTTGAACTACAAAATGACACATACATTTCATATTGTCTTGTGTCCAACCAATGTTTCATATGATATTCATATTGATTAGCTGAAATTCTATGTCTGATAACATCTCTACTGTTTGATGAAGGATGTGTATTATCATTCCAGAATAATGTGACCAAATTCTTGATTCCTCCATCAACCCTATCGAAAGGAGGATCTCTACACATGATTGCCCAATTTCCTTCCAAGTTGCTATCATCCAAAATAATTCTCCTATTAACATATCGTGATATTTTTTTCATACTAAAACCAATCCGAGATGAAACTAAAGATATTTTTCTTTTTCAAAGCATAGTGTTACCTACAATGGATGTCAACATAACTTTTCTTGTAATGGTTTTATCTTTAGTTCGAGATAGCTTCCCTACCTCGTTCAAACCCTTCCTAAGATTTTCAATCATATCGGTTTGCATGTCAACAACATTTCTCTTCTTTGATGTTGTGTCTATACCCAATAATTTTAATGCCCCTTCCAACTTTTTGTTTGTAAGTACAACTGAAAGAAATTGGGCTTGTTCAATTGTTTCAAAATTATCAAATTTAGCCAATATTTCTCTTGCTATCCTATTCATTGACCTCTTCTTAGAAAGACTTAAGGGTTGAACATTACCAAGTGATCTCAAATTCTCCACATCCATTGCAAGTAAATGATCTAAGTTTCTATAATTAATATTTCTCTTTACAGTTTGAGCTAAATTTATAAGTTCATCCATACCAGTAGGAGCACGTGATTATGTCCCTTATCCAACATCAATTGCTTGAGATTCCATAGGGAGTGATCCAAACCCTTCTTCAATGTGAAATTCTTCGACTTGACTTGACCCTCCTACTTTAGCTTATCCTTCACCTTCTTTAGTTTTATGATAATATGCCAAAGCAGCTTCACAATTTCTTTGTTCGGTACCAGGTGACCTTTTTATAGAAGATTTACTTTGTCTTCCCTTATTGTTCCCCATTTATCCTCTCCAAAAATGTCTCCCAAAAGATCAACAATAAAAATTCTCTTCTTCAAAAAAAAATTTGATCTAATTTTTCTCGTCTCCAAAAGAACGCCTTTGAAAAAATAGAAATAGCAATCCTCCAAAAAATGTCTTTGTAAAAATTGATCAATAATAGAAAAAGCGAATTAACTTGTTGCAATTCGGTAAAAAATGGAAAGAAAAACTTTACATTATACCATTCTAATTTTTTTTTTAAAATTCATAATTAGCCAACCTACTTCATGCGAAGTAGGTTGGGTAAAATTCTGACAGGGTGTTTCTCGCCGGAATTTTCACAGGGGGGTCTTTGTGCGAAGACCCTTCACACAAAGCCCCTCGGATGCCTTTGCGCAAAGGAATGCTTCGCTCGAAGACCCCTAAATTGAAATTTTGCCCTCATAAAAAAGAAAACTCCAAAAAATGGTCTTTCAAGGCCTTGGACAAGGACCAAACAAGATGCTTTTCTAAAACACATGATGTCAAATGATGCTATTCGAAATAAGCTTTCTAATGAATACAATTTTAATACGTATTGAGTTCATTGTCACTTTCAAATATTACTTTAACGAAACATAGGTTGTTTGGTCATTCAACAACCTGTTTCAAGGCTTCGGGAAAATAGTAAATTACAAAAACAAAATTATGAAAAATATGTAGGAAAAGAGTATGTGTTTCACCTTTCTATAAAAAAAAATAAAAAAATTTGATATATAGAGATCAAGTTAGAGTGGTCCAAGTGACCTTATGTCTAAATTACAGGTACTGTCACTTTATAACTTAATAAACTATGAAATATTGACCCAAAATGAATGAAACCAATCACATCCTTTAGATATTGAAGTTATGAATATAATCTTAAAAGAATTACATCGTTATCAAAATTTTAAAAAAAATTATGCTAATCCAAGTGACAGTCACTTCTTAAAAACATAGTTTTTTCACACAAACCACATTTCGAAGGAGAAGGAAAAAATCATTTAAATGAATTTTTAAAATTAAAAAAAAAATTTATAAACTAGAAAGAAAATTCTAGAAGATTCTAGTTTACATCATCTTCAAATTCCTAATAGTTTTGCGGCAACAGGTGTTCCAAAGTGGAGTTTTTTATCATGAATGTTGATGTCTGTGTCAAAGTTGGCCAAAAAGTGGGACACACTACTGTGGGACCACCCTTATATATATGTAGGTCACTCATCTCTGATTTATCATCACTTACAGTTTGGTTCTTTCTTACCTAACAACTCATACTATCACACAATGATATAAATTAATAATGATTGATATATACAAAAGACATTAGTTCTCAGAATAAATGGTGGTGTATCTATTAGAGTTATAATTGAAAATATAAACCAAATTGTGATAATGATCTTACACAATAAAATTTAAAATATGATACTTTCCAAATCTGATAATTTTAACATGGTATGAGAGCATGTGTGAGAAAAAGATTAGATCAAATTTTCAACATTAAAGGCAATCTAACTACCATTAATATTTTTTGATAAATATTACATTTGTCAAAATGGTGAATGGAGTTAGACTTGAAGATGCTTCAAACTTTGTAGTTTGGAAATTCTGGATGATGCTTACATTAAAAGAGCACGGGTTAAACACTGTGGTAGAAAATGCAGACCCTGAACCTAGTGAGAAAGATGAAAAGACTCAATGGGATAAGAACAACACCAAAGCAATGAAATTATTAGTAGACGGAGTAAAAGATCACATAATGCCTATTATCACCAGATTAGATTTAGCTTATGTTATGTTAGGACTGTTAAATTTTTTGCTTCAATGATGTTCTTCTGGCATCTTTCTGCAATATTTTAGGCCTGGTTCTAATGTCTTGATTGTTCTTAAGTCCTTAAACCCTTGGTGTGTTTTGGAAAACCCTAGGTATGATGTCTTAGTTATAAAATCAAATTACCTTTTTTCAAGTCACGTAAGTTACTTAAACCCACGTGCTTTAAGTTGTCATCGATGGGGCCATCTAATAGTTCTCTAGGTCCTAGCACGGTATTGTATTAATATTTCCTAAGTCCTAAAGTCCCCGCAACCTTTTATTTTAACCCAAGTGTCATGCAAATCTTTTTTCATCCAATGACAAGCGTAATGCCAGGATCGCGAGATGCAACTGCTTTATCCTTCAAGGCTTCACGACGGGTTGCCAGGTGTCTATTTCCAGATGATGGTGAGATCTTTTATTTCTAAGCTAAAAGGTGAAATAAAATCAGTTCAGATCAAAGACGTTCATCTAACGATTGACACTTTTCCTTGATCAGAAGATGAGAGAAGGATATCCATTAAGGCATTGCGCCTAAAATACACGTGTCTGTGGTGGGACCAGACTGGGGTTAAAGTTAAAATAAAGTTCATGCAGATCCTTTTTTTATCCAGCGGCACGCGTAATGCGTTGAAGCAGAGATGAGGTGATGTTATTCATTAAGGGATTGCACCTAATGAACACGTGTCCTTTTTGAGAAGTGGGGCCTGCGGTTTGAAAAGATGCAACCAGGTAGATCATGGACAGATTAAAATAGATCTAACAACGGGCGCTTTCCCTTGATCAAAAGATGCATGAAAGATGTTCATCAAGGCATCACGCCTGTGTGATGCAAGGCAGGTGGCGGGACCTAGTCAGCGCTGAAAGGAAGATAAAGATTGAACGGGTTTGTTTTGATCTAATGGCGGGCGATTTTCCTTGATCGAATGTTGCACAGAGTTTATTCATCAAGGCATCACGCTCTGTTTCCAAGTGTCCATCCTAAGATCATGAGGTCAACATGTTAAAGAGCTAGCAATAATTTTGGAGCACCGTCAGATCATATTTCATCAAGGACAACCGTAATGCCTTGATGCAGAGATGCACAAAGGTTATTCTTCAAGGCATTGTGCCCAATTGACACATGGATTTATGAGATCGTGGGTCCACGCTTTCAAAGTGGATAAAGGATGGTCAGATCAATTTTGATTGTGTGGTAGGCATTATGCTTGAATCTGAAGTTGCTCTTTGGTTATTCTTCAAGTAATCGCGCCTAGGTGAAGCATGGAAGATTTGATGAGAAGGTTAAGTGGGATTGAAGTGTTACGTGGAATTTCCATGTGTCTTGAGCTCACAGGCATTTTTAAAATCGATCAACGACTACATTTTAAAGCTGAGATAAAGTTCAAATCTGGGTCGTCGATAGGTTTTTTTGTGCTAGGTGTAACTGTTGCAATTGACATTTGAATTTTTAAATCCTTTCCTAAGGGTTTGAAGTGGTGGCTTTGCATTCCAAGATGCTAAAGAGTAAATAGATCAAATCTTATCTCCTGGGTCGTGTCTACACAGTTGTAGGATGCTATGTGAAGGAAAATTGGGGAGTTCTAAATGTTTTTATGAGGTAATATGATACTTAGGTTTTCTGATCAAATTTGTATATCTTGTGAAAGCTCTTTAGCTGACTCCTTGTCTTTTATGCTTAAATGGTGGATCTGTTCCCGAGTCTGGTGGTTGGAGGATTAGATTTACTTTGAAGACAATCCCTGATGAGTTGAGACAAATAGAGACATTCCATATTCCTTTTCTAGGGAATGTTCTTTAAGTTTTATAATGACTCGCGGCTAAAGATCAAATTGTGCAGAGTGGATTGATGACATAGTTTACTTCTGGTTGAAGGTAGGGTATTTGAAATGAGTTAATTCTTTTAATAGATTGAATGACCTAGTTGTTGGTCTTTTGGCCTAAAATGATTTGAATATTGTTGCAATCCTTCTCTTATAAAAGGATTTCCAAGGTCATTTAGTAAGGGTTGGAAATTTGGGAAATAGAGAAAAGCATTGAGTTGCATACCTGTTTCGATTCAAGAATATAGAATATTGTTTAGACCACATCAATATAGAACATAAAGTTTTGTCTTGCATTTTATTGAAGTGGTATGTATTTTGAAATAGATTGACACAGAAAGAGGATTCTTCATACTTAATACGGTATTTCATATTCAAGTTTCTCCTTTGTGCTCACTTCTTGAGTTGTGGATTTTCTGATTCATTGCATAGAATTTATCTATGTATATGTTGTTATTCCTTAGCTTTGATCTAGGATCAAATTAAATCTACTCTAGATAAGACATAGGCTCATTTGGTTTGCATAAGGATTTTATAAGTAGTGTTTGGTCTGAGATTATTTGTGTTTATGGCTTTGACTCCTTGACAATAGTTGGTTTCTGTATTTTACTCCTGAACTAGAAATATTGCCTAATGGATAAAGCATTGATAAGAAATTAGTACATTCTTTCTTGATACATATTTGATTGATTTTTCTATATTCTGCAAAAGTTAAATCAAAACCATTTCCAAGTTCTTTTATGTTTTGTGGTTGTTGGTTGTGTGTCCTTCATGATAATGGAGAGTCAATGAATGCATGGTTACCATTTAGTACTTTCTTTCCATTTTTTGCTATATAAATCTAGAGAGAGCTAAGGTATTGTAAATTGAGCTGGATTAGGTGAACCCGCCTTGGTCCTACAAAACCAGAAGTGCAGAGGGAATTCTTGACCCTATAGTTGGTCCAGTTACCTTCAAATTTTCCCATATTTAGAACTAACCATTTTTTAAAATCAATCTAAGGTATGTTGGTAGCTTGTAAAGCGTAAAATTTTTAAAACACCAAAAAAATGGCGACTCTGCTGCGGAGTAGACCTTTGAAATCACAAAGTTATTCTTTCTTAGTACCTTGTTGTCATCCTTTGTCTTGTGAATGTCCTTGTTAAAATATTCATATAAGCTAGTGTGTGTTTTCCCAACTTGTTTTGGGTTGCAACTCAAAGAAATCTCTGCAGTAGTGCTGAGTGATAAATATTCTTTTGTACATACTTTATCAATATGAATAATAGAAATACTAGATCTCAGATGAGAAGGCATCCAAAAAATATACTAGAAGATGGGCTTCAAATTAATTCCAAAGGTGGTCATTCATGGAAAGGAAGGAATGATAGAGGATTCCCTCAAACTGAGAGACAAGAGGAGAACACTAGGGTAGAAGATCCAATCCAAAACATCCATGAAGGAAACACATTAGAATATGAAGAGGCCACAGATCTTAGATTGGGTGCAAACGAAGATTACTATTCTTCCGATGAGAGAGAAGAGGAATTTCACACCACTATCCTAGATTCTAAAAGTGGCTTTGTTGGAATTTCTAAATTGGAGAGAAGACTCCAGGAGAAGAAGGTCATCAGACACCAGAGGAATAAAGTAGATTAGATCAAATTTGAACAATCGAAAAGGCAAATGCTGAAATTGGAGAAAAGAAATTATGTTAAGGAACCTAAGAGGGTTCACAAGGAGCCTGTTATCTGTCAAGTTTTTAACACTCAAATCCCTAAAGATAAGGAAAAGTAGAGGATGACAGGAGATGAAATGAATAAACCTGTGAATCACAAGACTCCAGTGGATCCAATGTCTAAATTGGACACTGATCTTGAGAGTGTTAGAAGGGAGAAAGAGATCTTAGCCAAGGATCTTTAAAAAGAAGAGCTAGAGGTTGATGCTTTAGAGATGAAGAAGAAGATTGATTTTATCAGACAATTTTCTGGGCCTCCTGGTGTTGAGATTGTTTCAACATCAAATGCCAAACCATCTACCTTTCAAAATGATGATAGATTCCAAAGGAGATCGGTTCATGCAGAAAGGTACAAACAATTCTCTTTTCATGGTATTCATGGTTATCCTAATGCAGTTCCAAATGAGATTAGAGATAAACTTCCTAAATTTTCTGGAAATAATGTCTTCACTTGTGAAGAAAACTTGAAGAATTTTACTCACATGATGGATGACTATGATATTATACATGAGGATGTATTGATGAAACTTTTTGTTTAATCTCTAGTTGAGGATGCTAGGGATTGGTTTAGAGGGTTACCTTATGATTCTATGGGATCTATGGATGGACTAAAGGATTGCTTTAAGGAGCAATATGGTGACAAGAAAAATAAGGGATTCATGTTTAATGAGTTCAATAATATCAAGAAGAATCTAAAGGAGGATGCTTTTTAATTCAATATAATATTCCAAAGGGCTATGCATAAGCTTTTCCAAGTAATGAGGCTTGATGATAAGGTATGTCTTGCCACCTATCTAAATGCTTTTGATGCTAAGATGGGATACCTTCTTAGAGAAAAGAATCTTAGAAACATTAGGGAAGCTTATAAGACAACTATTAACATTGAGACTAATATAATAGTATCAGGGAAATTGGGTAGAAGGGAAGAATTGAAGCCTTCTAGATTCAATAAGAAAGTATCAGATAGCTCTTCTAATGTGAAACCTAAACATGATGATAATATGAAGTAGATTTTAAATTCCATAATAGATTTGAAGCCTGGAGAAAATAGGAATAATAGGGCTCGAAGAAATGATAGGCCTTTCAATACTAATTTTAATCAGCAACCAAGAATGCAAAATTACCCATATACCACCTAGTGGAAGGATGGGAAACCTATTCTCCCACAAAGGAAAGACAAGCTTGATGATAAGACTCATGATCCTCTACAAAGAAGCTCTGTTAATATATGTGATTATGTTTCATGGTGTATACCTTGTCAATTCCCACATAATCCTGACTATTGTGTTGTTGCCTTAATTGTATCTACTAATGAGGAACAAGGCAGAGAGGAAGATGAACTCTACGATGACAGTGGTTGTGCTATGAATTTTTCACATTTGAGGGGTGAAGGAGATTCTGATGATGAAATTGAAAACCAAGATATGGTTCCATCTGATGATGAAGAAGAAGAGATTGACGACATAAGGTGCAATGCTCAAAGGAGTAAAGAACCTTTTTTATTAAGAACACCTTCAGATGAAGTGATTGCACAAATAATTGCTGACATGGTTACCCAAGGAAGGAGTAATTATAATTTGAGAAATAGAATAGTTGGTAATGCAGATGGAAAACCAGCTTGTATTTTTATTAAGGAAACCAAAGAAGACACTAAGCTGCCATAAGAGAAGGGAAAATTTGCTGAGAGTGTAAAAAAAGTGGTTAGCAAGGAAGACAAGTTTAATGGTCCAAATATTGTACATAAGATAAAAGAAAAGATGTCAGAGATAAGTGTTTCCCCTCTCCAAACGGATAATAAGAAATTAAAGAGAAATGAGCCAAGCTTGGCCATCCAAGTTGAGGTTGGAAATATTATTACTATGAAACAAGACATCTCTGATATAAATACACCCCTATTGATATGGGGCAATTGTTATCACAGATCATTGTCAAGGTTCCACTATTGGAAATGATGAGGATTGAGGAACATAAAGAAAAGACTTTGACATGGGTAAATAACATTTCTTCAACAAGGATTCATAAACTAGAAGAAAATGAGAAAATGGGAAATATAGAAGATAAATTTGAAAATAAGGGGAAAGAATCAGAAGAAATTCTTTCAAAAATCTCTCAAATATTTTTGAATATAAATCATGAAAATATTCCCTTGGCAACTATGGATCCCTTTTTCTTGACTTTGGTTATCAATGATAAGATGCTAAAAAATTGCATGATAGATTCAAGAGCATCTAACACTATTATGCCTATTATGCTTGCAAAGATAATGAAGTCATTGGGATTGCAAGTTGATACTCTCCACGGAAGATTTCAGGCAATGTATTCTACAGAAATACCTGTCATTGGTACTATTAAGGCTTTGCCTTATAGGTTGGCATCTTATCCTGACAAAATGCTAACAATGAGTGTATTAGTTGTTGATATTCCTCTCCAATATGGAATGTTGTTATCTAGAAAATGGAGTGCATCAATGGGAGGAAGTATTCAATGTGACTTATCCTTTGCAACTTTCAATATTGCTGGTGAAAATGTTAAAGTGTCTCGGGAAGTTAGGACTCCTCATATGATTGAGGAAAATGAAGATGATATTATGAATTGTTTCTTGGCCACTGATATTGGATCATTCCAAGTGCAAGGTAGGAAAGTTGAAGGAGAAGTTAAACATGTGCCTCTACCTAGGGAAAAGGATAACTTGACAGACCAACATGACTTATGGACTATTTATTTTGATGGTGCAAGCTTGAAAGAGGGAGCTGGTCCAGGAGTTTTGTTGATAGCTCCTGGTGGTAAGACCTTCAAATTCTCATTTACTTTTTTGTTTACATGTACAAACCTTATTATAGAGTATGAGGCTTTGTTGATAGGATTGAGATTGGCTTCAAAACATAAGATAAGAAGTCTCTGAGTAATTAGAGGCTTTGAATTAGTAATATCACAAATTAGATCTAAGTATGCTTCAAATAACCAAAGACTAAAGCAATACAAAAATGTTGTTTGGGATGAATTACAAAATTTTGATGCATTTGGTATTTGACTGGATGGATAGAAGCCAAAAAAAAATGGAAGACTTATTAGCTAATATTGCTTTGAGGCTAGAAAATATCAAATTTGCAGGAATTTCCAAAATAGAGGTTCAATATAGGCCTTCCATACTTGACAATGTTGAAAGCTGGCAGATCTTTGAAGATGATTTGGATGTTTTGAGATTCTTATATTGTGAAGAAAACTTTGGAAAAAAGGAGATTGATTTCAATGGATGTATGGAAACCTTGGGTGGTAAGAATACTATTCATGGTAAGGAAGTCCTACATGAAATCAAATAGAGTTCCAAAAGGATTGGTTGTGTTTGAGAAATCATTTGACAATAAGGATAAGTGCTCTTCTGAAAGGATTGTAAACAAATCAGATGATTTGGAACAAGTAAATTTAGGAACAACTGAAGCTCCTAAGAATGTATATATTGGCAGGAGGTTGTCTCCTAAACTTAAAAAATTGTTAGTTGATCTTCTCAGACAGTATAAGCATGTTTTTGCATGGTCTTATGATTATCTGAAAGCTTATAGAGAATATATTTTTCAACATGAGATTCCTTTGAAGGAAGGCACAAAGCCTTTCAGACAAAAGTTGAGACATGTTAATCCCACCATGGCACCAAAAAGAAAGAATAATTGAAAAAGATGAGAGATGTTGGGATTATAAAACCCATTAGAAAATCAACATGGATATCAAACTTGGTTCTAGTGAGCAATAAGAATGGAGACATCAAACTCTGTGTAGATTTCAAAAATTTGAACATCAATTCATTAAAGGATAACTATGGTTTTCCCAATATGGAAGCCATGCTACAAAGAGTCACTAGATCTGAATTGATGTCAATGTTGGATGGATTTTCAAGATAGAATTATGTTATGGTCAAGGAATCAAAATAATTCAAGACTGCATTCACCACACCTTAGGGTACCTATGTATATATTAAAATGCCTTTTGGCTCTTGACAAATGCTGGGGCAAATTTTCAGAGAGCCATGGATGTGGCATTTGCAAAATTCATTAATAAGTTCTTAGTGGTTTACCAAGATGATCTTACAACTTATTCAACAAAGGAAGATCAACACTGTAGTTATCTTGAGATTTTTTTTGTGAAAGCTTTGGACTATGGGGTTTCATTTAATCCAAAGAAGTGTGTTTTTAGGGTTATAGAAGGCAAGCGCCTGGGGAAAATTGTGTCTAAATATGGCATCAGGATTGACCCTGAAAGGGTTGCTGCCATTGACGAGGTCCCTCAACCCAAGAGTGTCAAGAGAATGCAGTCTTTCTTTGGATAGGTAAATTTATTAAGAAGGTTTGTCAAAAATTTTGCAGAAATTAGTATCCCTATTTCAAAGATGTTGAAGAAAGGAGCTAAGGTAGAGTGGAATGAAGAAGCATCTAGGGATTTCTCAGGTATTAAAAAAGTTATCAAGGATACTCCTATTTTAAGGACACATGATTATAGTAAGCCTATGCAGATTTTCCCCTTTGCTTAATATTGTTGCTGAGTTATTGTTACAAAAGAATTCAATGGGTTTTGAACAACCCATTTCCTTTTTCAGTAAGTCTTTGCAAGTGGAAGAATTGAAATATGATATCATGGAAAAACATGCATATGCTTTGGTCAAGGCTCTTAAAATATGTTACTTGGTAGGAGCGACCATTGTTGCTTATGTGCCTAGTGTTGTTGCGAAGAATATTCTGGTACAACAAGAGGTTTCAGGAAAAAGATGTAGATGGATAAATAGGATCCAAGAATTTAACATTGACATTCAGATCACAAGTTGGTTAGAGGCCTAGGGGTTGCAAAACTTATGGCTCAGAGCAATTTAGATGCTAATCATATAAACATGCTAGAAGAAGAGCAAATGCCTTATATCTGTGATATGGATTGTTGTGAATGGTACAAGGAGATTATTGGATACTTGCATAAAATGATGTTACCTCCTAAGATGGATGAAAATAAGAAGAGAACAGTCAAGTTTCATGCTCTTAAGTATGCTATTGTAGAAGGTAAACTATGGTGGAGAAGTAATGAAGGAGTTTTGCTCAAGTGTGTAAACCAGAACAAGTCCAAGGACCTCTTAGAGAAAATGCACAATGGTGTATGTGGGGGGCCATTACATGGATAAGACCACTCCACATAAGATTTTAAGATTTTTTTTTTGGTGGCCTACCATTTTTAAGGATGCTCACCACTTTGTCAAGAAATGTGATGCTAGCCAAAGATTTGTTGGCAAGCTCAAATTTAGGCAAAATTTACCTTTGAGGCCTCTCACAGTTGAGTCACATTTTCAAAAATGGGGAATGTATTTCATTGGATATATTCCTAACAAGTCTAGTGGGGGTCATTCATAGATTCTGGTGGCAACTGATTATTTTACCAATTGGGTTGAAGCAATTCACACCTGTATAGTCAGAAAATGGAAGCACTTCAATTGTAGATTATTTTAGCCTTCCAAGTAAGTGGTTTGGGGTCATGCCAAGTGCCTTGAATGGGTATTTGACTTGGATCTAGCTTTTCCCCCTATTCTACCCCATTTCCCATTTTTTCCAACCTATTTTTGGCACCCTGATCTGCAGATTTGAAGTTCTTGACTTCAGGGTCAAGGTCGACCTTCTAGGTCAAGGTCAACCTCGACCCTGACCTAGGTCCAGGTTGACCTCGACATGACCTAGGTCACAATCAAAAATTTTCTGACTTTTTGTCTAGATTCTAGATTTCCAGGATTCCTGGATCTCGGGCTTCGAAAAAATTTAATTCCCGCTTCTGGGTCGGCTGTTTTGGGTTTCGAAACAATGACTCTTAAATTATATTTAGTATAGGTCCTCTTCTAGGGGCATGGGTCCATTTTGAATTTAATTCTCCTATGTCAACCTCTCTAAAATATTGTGCCCTAGTTTCATATAAAAGGAAGCTTTCTCCTCTCATTTTCTCTAACCATGAACTATGATCATCAAGCACAATCACAAGCGCTCAAGACTTGAAGAGACAAGCTAAGAAGAAAGATTTGAAGCAAGCATATACTCTCAAGCATTCAAGTATTCAAGTGTCCAATTCATTAAGGAGATCCATTGGTAGCCATTGAAGAATTCAAATCTCTATAGAGCTCTCTTGTTGAAGATTTCTCCATCCACATTCCTCCAAGCTTCTTCCTATTCCCAGATCCATTCAATATTGGTGTTGAAGATCTACAAGAAATTGATTGAAGACATCCTACATTATACATTCTAAATTCTACATTCTGTACATTCTACATCCATTTGGTGCATCCATACTTGTGGATTCAAGGATTTGAATCCTCCACAAGGACCTTTTAAATGAGCAAGGTGAATTATTTCATTTACTTTGTTTATTCCTGCGATTTCAATTGTATATTTGATGTTAATTTCAAAATAGGGGTTTGACCAAGGAAAACCCCTCCCCCCAACAAACAAACCATTTTTATTGCAGACACATGTTTGGAACAACAGATTAGGATGGAGATTTAGATACCCTTTTCGGCAAACTTCTGGGATCCGAAAACAGAATTTCAGTTTGAGACTTTTTGGGTCAATTCTGCCCTAGGGCGCAATCAAAAATTCTAGCCAATGGTGACATTGACTTGAGGGTACAAATCAGAACTGTGTTAGAACAAAAAAAGATTTCAGGGTTTGTTTGTCTCTGCGTTTCTATTCCAGACCCGGTCTCAGATTTTCCAGAAACTCAACACAGGCTTCAGAAAAAATCATTCTTCAGATCTGCAATATTCCAAGGTTAGTAAATTTCTCCTATCTATTTCAATTCAAATCCTTAATCATTCTAAATCTATCACACATTTACATTCATTCACGCACATTTCAAGAGGGAAACTTAGGATCTCCTTCTTTATTCTTATTTCCAATAGATTGATTCATTTATGCATTGATCCTTTTTGGGTTGATCAATTTGGATCCTTCCTTTGTGCATTTGAGAATAAAA
>MU225479.1:1176589-1188952 GCA_018584345.1 Thuja plicata
AAACAAGGAATTCAAATGCCCTTACAGAATGGGGGGCATGAGCATTCTTATGGATTGGGATTTAATCCTCAACAAAACATCAATGTTACCAATATCTCAAATAACACTTCAAAACATGATGACCCTACGAAGAAATTTGACCAAGAAGTTCTTTTGTCTAAACTCCTTCGTGCCAAGATGATTACTAGACCTAAATGCAAAACTAAAAGTAGTACACACTTGAAGACTCTTCCTTTTTGTTTGTATCATAGATTTCATGATCACTCTACTAATGAATGTCAAGCTTTATATTATAATATTAGGCAGCTCATTGATAGTAAAGTTATGTATATATCATGTGGCAATGAGTTGTACTTCAATCCTATTTTTTGTAAATAACATTTATGTTCCTATTATGGAGCTCCACATTATGTAAACAATGTTAGTCTAATCCTTGGGGGCTCGTCTTGAATAGTGTTGTGAGCAATACAATAGGTCCCCTTTCATCCTTGTCCCTACGCTTGGGGGGAAAGGATGCCATCTCCTTCTCTTCTGTCTTTCTGGGATCCACTTTTCCCTTGGTTAAGCAGTATCTATCTATTATGTAATCTCCAATCATACATGAAAATTTTGGTTTGCATTGAGGATCTATGTCTTGGATTATAACCTATTTCATTGTTTGACATTGGGTTTCCATGGTTGATAAATCTCTCACCTTGGAAATTGAACAGTGTGCTATCCCTCACAAGGGTTACTTTTTCACTTCTTGCATGATATCTCTTTGCATTCGTCCCTTTCATGGCCTCACAGGAGCGGTGACCTTCTTGGCTTGGACTGGATGTTGTCTGTGCATATTGTCTTGATGTTGAAGAAGGCTTTATCCTTGTTCTTTTCTTTCCTTAACATGTCAAAATAGTATGTAATTTTCCATCTTAAGGAGATGGGCATATATACGGCCTCCTTCGTTCTATATTATGCATCTTTGTTCTAACCTTTTGTTTTGCAGCATGCTAAATCCTCTGAAGGTAACACACATAAGTTGCTAAATCCTGAGGAGATACGCATTCAATTATAATTCAATATGCTAAATCCTTGGAAGGTAACGCACATAAGTTGCTAAATCCTGAAGAGATACACATTTTACAAATGTATTCCATGGTGATATAGGGATCCATGGGTACTTCATAAAAGCCACCAGAAGACACACTACATACATGCACAAAGCCACCAAAAGGCGCAAAAATTTATGGGGTGACTATCAAGTGTTTTCTTGGTGGTCCATCCTATCCTTTTTGTGGTTCACAGTGAGATACACACATCTTACTGGGCGAGCTAATCACACCCTCTCTCTTTCTCTCGTTGACAGGTGATGTCTCTCTTATCGTGATCTTAGGGTTGATAAAGAATTAAAGTACCTTGGGGCTTGAGGATTCCTTTTTCCCTTTTGACTCCAATAAGATTTTCTTTTCTTCATGATCTCCTTTACCAAGAGTTTGCATCGAGTCCATACTCTTGCTAAAGTGGGGGCTAATTGTATAGTCGGAAAATGGAAGCACTTCTATTGTAGAATAGTTTAGCCTTCCAAGTAAGTGGTTTGGGGTCATGTCAAGCGCCTTGAATGGGTATTTGACTTGGATATGGATTTTCCCCCTGTTCTGCCCTATTTCCCACTTTTTCCAGCCTGTTTCTTGCACCCTGATCTGTAGATTTGAAGTTCTTGACTTCAAGGTCAAGGTTGACCTTCTGGGTCAAGGTCGACCTTGACCCTGACCTAGGTCAAGGTTTACCTTGACCTTGACCTAGGTCACAATCGACCTTTTATGAATTTTTGTCCAGATTCCAGATTTCCAAGATTCCCAAATCTTGGGCTTCGGAAAATTTTAATTCCGGCTTCCGGGTCGGTTGTTTTGGGTTCCGAAATGATGACTCTTAAATTATATTTAATATAGGTCCTCTTCTTGGGGTATGAGTCCAATTGGAATTTAATTCTCCTATGTCGGCCTCTCTAAAAGATTGTGCCCTAGTTTCATATAAAAGGAAGCTTTCTCCTCTCATTTTCTCTAACCATGAACTATGATCATCAAGCATAATCACAAGTGCTCAAGAATTGAAGAGATAAGCTAAGAAAAAAGATTTGAAGAAAGCATCTACTCTCAAGCATTCAAGCATCCAATTCATCAAGGAGATCCATTGGTATCCATTGAAGAATTTAAAGCTCTATGGAGCTCTCTTGTTGAAGATTTCTCCATCCACATTCCTCCAAGCTTCTTCCTATTCCCAGATCCATTCAAGATTGGTGTTGAAGATCTACAAGAAATTAATTGAAGACATCCTACATTCTACATTCTACATTCTACATCCATTTGGTGCATCCATACTTGTGGATTCAAGGATTCGAATCCTCCATAAGGACCTTTTACATGAGCAAGGTGAATTATTTAATTTACTTTGTTTATTCCTACAATTTCAGTTATATATTTTAGGTTAATTCCAAAACTAAGGTTTGACCAAGGAAAAACCCTCCCCCCAACAAACAAACCATTTTTATTGTAGACACAGGTTCGAAACAGTAGATCGGGACAGAGATTTAGATACCCTTTTCGACAAACTTCTGGGATCCGAAAATAGAATTTCAGTCTGAGACTTTTTGAGTCGATTCTTCCCTAGGGCGCAATCAAAAATTCTAGCCAATGGTAACATTGACTTGAGGGTAAAAATCAGAACTGTGTTAGAACAGAAAAATATTTCTGAGTTTTTTTCGTCTCTGCGTTTCTATTCCACATGTGGTCTTAAATTTTCTAGAAACTCAACAAAGGCTTCAGAAAACAACATTCTTCAGATCTGGAATATTCCAAGGTTAGTACATTTCTCCTATCCATTTCAATTCAAATCCTTAATCATTCTAAATCTATCACACATTTACATTCATTCACACACATTTCAAGAGGGAAACTTAGGATCTCCTTCTTTATTCTTATTTCCAATAGATTGACTCATTTATGCATTGATCCTTTTTGGGTTGATCAATTTGGATCCTACCTTTGTGCATTTGAGAATAAAAGGGAATATATTATTTATCCCTCCACTCTAAACATTAAATGTAAGGTAATAAATTATTTGAGTATCAAAACACTCTTATTCCATGAACATCATTTTCTTATCTTACACCACCAAAAGAGGCACTAGTAAAGTTGTGATTGATTTCATGTTGCAAAATGTCCTCGCTAGGTTTGGTTGTCTAGGAACTATAGTGGTAGATAATGCAATGTGTTTTAGATCTAAATAATTTAATGTTTTCTACCAGCAATATGGGATCCAAGTTTTTTATTCTTCCCCATATCACCCACAGGGGAATGGTCAAGTTGAATCCAGTAATAAGATCCTGATAAAGATTTAGAAAAGAGTGTTGGATAAGAACAAAAGTGCCCGGGATTCAAAGTTGCAACTACCACTATGGGCTGATAGAGTGACAGTAAAAAAGGCTATAGGTTGTTCTCCTTTTGACCTAGTATATGGCATACATTCTAGGTTGCCACAAAATAACAAGTTTGTCCAAATTTATGATGAGGAATTGGATGATGAAATGAGAATCATATTGGACGACTTGATACAATTGGATGAATAAAAAAGGGAAGTACGTGATCAAAATGTCAGATTGCAACTTCAATTTAAGAATTTATATGACAGAAGAACCACAGTGAGAAATTTTGAGACTGATGATTAGGTCCTAATGTGGAATGCCAGGCTAGAGGATAAAGGAAAGCATAGTAAGTTTGATCGTATCTTGTTAGGACCATACATTATTGACACCAAATGGGGTTCTGATTCTTACATTATTAAGGATTTGGTTTGAAATGTTTTGGAATTGCCAGTTCGTGGTCAGTTCTTGAAATTCTACTTTTCATGAAGTTCTTTTGCTGAGTGGTTGTTTGTATATATTCCTTGTTTTTGTTGTCTGTTGTAGGGTATTTTCTTTCCTATAGATGGTCTGCTTAACCCCGAGATTTTCAAATCTTGTTACACCTGCAAGAGACATACATCCCCAATTAGAGCCACTGTTAGGATTGTTAAAAAACTTGCTTCAATGATGTTCTTATGGCGTCTTTCTGCAATGTTTTAGGCCTAGTTCTAATGTCCTGATTATTCTTAAGTCCTTAAACCCTTGGTATATTTTGGAAAACCCTAGGTATGATGTCTTCGTTATAAAATCAAATTACCTTTTTTCAAGTTAATTAAACCCATGTGCTTTAAGTCGTCATCGACGAGGCCATCTAATAGTTCTCTAGGTCCTAGCATGGTATTGTATTAATATTTCCTAAGTCCTAAAGTCCCCACAACCTTTTATTTTAACCCAAGTGTCATGCGAAACTTTGTTCATTCAACAACAGGCATAATGCCTGGATCGCAAGATGTAGCTGCTTTATCCTTTAAGGCTTCACGACATGTTTCCAGGTGTATGTATCCAGATGATGGAGGACCCGTTTATTTCTAAGCTAAGCGGTGAAATAAAATCAGTTCAGATCAAAGTTCATCTAACGGTTCACGCTTTTCCTTGATCAGAAGATGAGCGAAGTATATCCATTAAGGCATTGCGCCTGAAAGACACGTGTCTATGGCGGGGCCAGACTGGGATTAAAGTTAAAATAAAGTTCACGGAGATCATTTTCTATCCAATGACAGACGTAATGCCTTGAAGCAGAGATGAGGTGATGTTATTCATTAAGGCATTGCGCCTGATGAACATGTGTCCTTTCCAGAAAGTGGGGCTTGCGGTTTGAAAAGATGTAGCCAGGTAGATCGTGGATAGATTAAAATAGATCTAACAACGGTCATTTTCCCTTGATCAAAAGATGCATGAAATATATTCATCAAGGCATCAAGCCTGTGCGACACGTGGCAGGTGGCGGGACATGGTCAACACTGAAAGGAAGATAAAGATCAAACTGGTTTATTTTGATCTAACGATGGGTGTTTTTCCTTCATCGGATGTTGCGCAATGTTTATTCATCAAGGCATCATGCTCTTTTTCCAAATGTCCATCCTCACATCATGAGGTCAGCATGTTCAAAGAGATAGCGAAAATTTTGGAGCACTGTCAGATCAAATTTCATCAACGGCAGGCGTAATGCCTTGATGTAGAGATGCACGAGGGTTATTCTTCAAGGCATCACATCTTATTGACATGTGGCTTTATGAGATCGTTGGTACAAGTTTTCAAAGTGGGTAAAGAATAGTCAGATCAGCTTTGATCATGTGGTAGGCATTATGCCTTGATCTGAATTTTCTCGTTAGTTATTCTTCAAGGAATCACACCTGGGCGACGCGTGGCAAATTGGATGAGAAGGTTAAGTGGGATTGAAGTGTTACGTGGAACCACCATGTGTCTTGAGCTTGCGGGTGTTTTTTGACAGCTACATTTTAAAGCTGAGATAAAGTTCAAATCTGGGTCGTCGAAAGGGTTTTCCGCGCCAGGTGTAACCGTTGCAAGCGACATTAAAATTTTTTAAATCCTTTCCTAAAGGTTTGAAGCGGTGGCTCTTCATTCCAAGCTACTAAAGAGTAAATAGATCAAATCTGATCTCCTGGGTCATGTCTGCACAGCTGTAGGATGCTATGTGAAGGAAAATTGGGCAGTTCTGAATGTTTTTATGAGGTAATCTAACACTTAGGTTTTTTGATCAAATTTGTATATCTTGTGAAATCTCTTTAGCCGACTCCTTATTTTTAATGCTCAAATGGTGGATCTTTTCCCGACTCTGGTGGTTGGAGGATTAGATTTCCTTCAAAGACATACATTCCCTGATGAGTTGAGACAAACAAAGACATTCCATATTCCTTTGCTAGGGAAAGTTCTTTAAGTTTTAAAATGACTGGCGGCTACAGATCAGATTGTGCAGAGTGGATTGATGGCAAAGTTTACTTCAAGTTGAAGGCAGGGTAGTTGAAGAGAGTTTATGTTTTTAGTATCTTGAATGACCTAGTTGTTGGTCTTTTTCCCTAAAATGATCCGAAGCTTGTTCCAATCCTTCTCTTATAAAAGGATTTCCAAGATCATTTAGTAAGGGCTGGAAAGTTGGGAAATAGAGAAAAGCATTGAGTTGCATACCTATTTCCACTCAGGAATATAGCAGATTATTTAGACTGTATCAAGATAAAAAAAAAAATTTATGTCTTTTTCATTTTATTGAAGTGTTGTGTATTTTGAAACAGATTTATACAAACATGATTCTTCATACTTAATACAGTATTTCAGATTCAAGTCTCTCCTTTCTTCTCACTTCTTGAGTTGCGGATTTTCTAATTCATTGCATGGAATTTATCTATGTATATATTTTTATTCCTTAGTTTTGATCTAGGATCAAATTAAATTTGCTCTAGATAAGACATAGGTTCATTTGGTCTGCACAAGGATTTCATAAGTAGTGTTTGGTCTGAGATTATTTGTGTTTATGGCTTTGAGTCCTTGACAATAGTTGGTTTTTGTATTATGCTCCTGAACTAGAAATATTGCCCAATGGATAAAGAACTGGTCAGAAATTAGTACACTCTTTGTTGAAACATGTTTGATTGATTTGGCTATATTTTGGAGAAGTTAAATCAAAACCATTTCCAAGTTATTTTATGTTTTGTGGTTGTTGGTTGTGTGTCCTTCATGGTAATGGAGAGTCAATGAATGAGTGGTTACCATTTAGTACTTTCTTACTATTTTATGCTATATAAATCCACAGAGTTAAATTATTGTATATTGAGCTGGATTAGGTGCACTAGCCTTGGTCCTGCAGAACCAGAAGTGCAGAGGGAAGTCTTGACCCTATAGTTGGTCCAGTTACTTTCAGATTTTACCATATTTGAAACTAAACAATCTTCAAAATCAATCTAAGGTATATTGGTAGCTTGTAAAGTGTAAAAATTTTAAAACACCAACATGCTATGTTCAAGGCCCTAGAAGACACATTCGAGCTCAACAACACTAGTAGGTCTCTTGCTCTTAAACAACAACTCCACCACATTAAAATGAATAGGGGAGAGACTATCACCTCATACTTTATGAGGATAACAAATTTGAGAAATCAACTCTCCACAATTGATCACACTTTTGATAGTAGGGAATTAACCATGATAGCCCTAAATGGACTTCCTGTCTCATGAGAATCAGTTATTCAAGGATTAAGTGCTCTCTCCAAACGTCCAAAATTTGATTGATTGAAAACATACTACATTCAAGAAGAGTCTAGATTAATGACTAGACATTCAAATTCTAACCACTCAATCTCACAAAAGAGGGAAGAAGAATAAATTCATAAGGAAAAAGGGGAAGGACACAAGTGGGAAGCAATAATTCAAGAAAAGGAGGGACCTATCTAAAGTGCAATGCTATAGATGTGATAAATATGGTCATCTTGCAGTGAAGTGTCTTGATAGACCTAAACCCCAAGCTTCCTTTACTGAATTCAGTAAAACAAGCATGGATATGGATTTAGAGAAACTTGTATTTTACTCTGCCCTATCTAGTCAATTTTCAAACAACCTAAACACCTGGGTGATAGATAGTGGGGCTTCCAAACACATAACAGGCTTCAGAGAACATCTAGATTTTATAAAGGAAATTTTTGATGAAGAAGTAACTATTGGAGACAATACAAATTATCTAGTAAAGGGAATTGGGACATGCACCATCAACCTTAGAATAGACATCTCACTCCAACTCACATGTGTACTATTTGCACCCATGATCAAAAGATAGCTAGTCTCTATTTCAGCACTCAAAGACAAAGGATACATAATTACTTTCATGGAAGGGAAAGTACTAGCTTGGCTCAAGAACTCAAACATCAATAATGCTCATACAATTGGAACAAGGCATGGATGCCTCTACAAGCTATGTACCTCTCCCTCTCAAGCCTTAATTCATGACTCAACCAATGCAAGTGAAATTTGGCACAAGAGACTAGGACATTTTCACTTTCGTGGCTTAGCCTCTTTAGAGAAGATGGTAATAGGACTACCTAAGCTCAAACTTGAACTTGAAGGGACTTGCAAAGGTTGTGCATTAGGGAAGAATGATAAAAGCACTTTTCACAATAGTGAAAGTGGTGCAGGAGCACCTAAGGTTAGGAAATTTTATAAGTGAGAAGTCAAGCTACTGTTCGTCGGTGTTGCTCATCGGCAATGCCCGATGGTTCATGTTTGTCGGCGATGCTAGTTGGTAGTGTTCGTCGGTGATGCTTGTTGGTGATGACCGTCGGCGACTATGTTTATTGTCGGGTTTGTGATCTAACGCTCGGGGTCAGAAACCGACGAATTTTGTTCAGAAAAGTCAACACTAGTGCTCGGTAATGTCGGTTAATGACCCAAGAAATGCGGGAGGTGACGTTTGCGACCAGCTGGGTCACTTGCAATGACTCTCTACATTTCATTTTTGCTTGAAAGGATCAGGGACACCTATTCTTGTTCTGGAAGGGTCATTTATTGCTCAGTTTGGCCACCTTTGCAGGGTGGTTGAAGTTGTCCACGAGTATTAGATATTTTGGGAGATATTTCGATGGATGTATATATAGCTGAAAAGCCTTTGTAATAGATATAGAAGATAGATGGATATAGATAGATTAGAGAAGGAGATAGACACAGGTCGTATCATCCTGTAATATTTTAGTTCTTGTGAATAAGAAAGAACATATTTAATGGATTCCATATGTAGTGTGTGTTGTTGTGTTCCTCAGGTGAAAACTGTCATTTTAGCTTGGGGAATGAACCTATCCTAATGGGTTCCATGGCATAATATAGTAGCTTTATGGTGTAAGCCTGGTCTAGAGCACTTGAGGTGAAGATCTTAGTGACTTCCTCAAGCTGGGGTGAAATAATACCCTATAAGGTCTGTGCAAGAGACCTTAGAGCACAGTCAAGTTGACTGTCGGTAACAACTGGCCCTGGGCATTACATCAGATTGGTATCAGAGCAAGTTTGAGAATTGGGCTTGTGTTGTTTGAGTGTGATTTTTAGAAGAGTCTGTGAATTCATCCAATATGGTGACCAACACAGAGCTAGCAAGGAAGTAGACCCTTGTAGTTGGAAAAGATCGTCAAGATGTATTTGACAACAGAAGAGAGGGTAATCTATGAGGCATACAAAGCCTTTAAAGATTCAGAAAGAAAGCAAAGAGAAGAAGTAGCAACAAGAAGAAAGAGGAAGCAACAAACCAAATACTAGAAGAGATGAGAAACATAAGCAAAATAATAGAGGAAAATGAAACCAAGCTAATGGTAACTCAGAGACAGTTACATGAACTCTTAGAAAAGGAGAAGAGAGATGAGTTCTTGTGCAAGCAACAACAAGATGACCAAGCACCTATTGAGGAGAAGATTCCAGACTTTTTTGAGGTTCTTAGTGCTAATTTAGATATGAAATGTGGAGATGCTTTAGAGCCGAAGTATCTTGAAGTGGTATGTGATGATGAGGATCCGATAGAGGTCAAAGTTGAAGACAAAGTGCAAAGTTGTTCATTGGCAGGACAAGAGGAGCAATTAGATCTGACAGCAAAGACTAAGTCAAAGGTAGTGGAGGAATCTCTTGGTGCAAGGGGTTATACAGTTGGTGACAAGAAGTTTGTGGAGGATGTTGCTGAAATTACCAGGGCTATGAGTCATGAGAACAACACGGAGACTCAAGCTGGGATAGTCATATGTCTTATAGAGGATGCACACAAACAAGGCATCTCCCATGAAACAGTGGTGGATCCATTGAAGGTTCTTACAAAGGAAGGAGTGTTGATTATTGATGGCCTTCTGATTCATCAAGGTCACCAAGCAGTACCCCCAAATTGGAAGACTAGAAAGAGGTCACCGAATCCATGGGACTTGGATTCTTTTCCACCTCGGGAGTATGGTGCAGAGCACCTAAGGTTAGGAACTTTTTTAAGCGAGAAGTCAAGCTACTGTCCGTCGGTGTTGCTCGTCGGCAATGCCCGATGGTTCCTATTCGTCGATGATGCTAGTTGGTAGTGTTCGTCGGTTATGCTTGTTGGTAATGACTGTCGACGACTATTTTTGTTGTTGGGTTTGTGATCTAACGCTCGGGGTTGGAAACTGATGATGTTTCTATTGTTCGGAAAAGTCAACACTGACACTTAGTAATGTCGGTTAACGACCCAAGAAATGTCGGTCTACGTGTCATTTTTGCTTGAAAGGATCAGGGACACCTATTCCTGTTCTGGAAGGGTCATTTATTGCTCAGTTTGGCCGCCTTTGCAGGGTGGTTGAAGTTGTCCACAAGTAGCAAATATTTTGGGAGATATTTCGATGGATGTATATATAGCTTAAAAGCCTTTGTAATAGATATAGAAGATAGATGGATATAAATAGATTAGAGAAGGAGATAGACACAGATCGTATCATCTTGTAATAGTTTAGTTCTTGTGAATAAGAAAGAACATATTTAATGGATTCCATGTGCAGTGTGTGTTGTTGTGTTCCTCAGGTGAAAACCGCAGGTTTAGCTTGGGGAATGAACCTATCCTAATGGGTTCTATGGCATAATATAGTAGCTTTACGATGTAAGCCTGGGCTAGAGAACTTGAGGTGAAGATCTTAGTGACTTCCTCAAGCTGGGGTGAAACAATACCCTATTAGGTCTGTGCAAGAGACCTTAGAGCACAGTCAAGCTGACTATCAGTAACAACTAGACCTGGGCTTTACATCAGAAAGTAAATCTAAAATTGTACTAGAACTTGTTCATTGTGATTTATGTGGACCTGTGTCTGTTCCCTCTATATGAGGATTTTTGTATTATATTATCTATGTAGATGACTACTCTAGGAAGACATGGATATACTTTCTAAAATGTAGAGTTTAAAGAAATTTTTATGAGGTTTAAATAATTTAAGGCTCTAGTAGAAAACATATCAGGGAAGAGGATTAAAACATTAAGAACAGACAATGGGAGGGAATACACTTCAGAAATGGTGCAGAGCACCCTAGGGTTTTAGCTCCGAAGCCCTAGCTGTTTAGCAATGGTGGTCCGGGAGCAGATCACGGTTAGCAGTCAACCTTCTCCTAAACCCTAATAGTTCTTACCTCCTCGCAAGAGCGGGCTAGTGACGTTATGCTTCTCGCAAAGTCGCAGGTGATCGGCGGTCAGTTTTGAAACTGTTGCGACAACGCGACGATAGTGCATCGCACAGTCGGAAGGAAACTGGCGGTAAACAGGAAACGGCTACGACAAGGCGATAACAGTGAATCGCGAAGTCGGCAGATGCTCGGCGGTTGACTTGAGACAGCTTGCGATGAAGCGACAACAGTGAATCGCGAAGTCGGCAGATGCAAGATGGTCAACATGAAACAGTCTGCGATTAAGCGACAATGGTTATCGCGAAGTCGGCAGATGCAAGAAGGTTAACATGAAACAGTTTGCGATGACGCGACAATGCTTGTCGCACAGTCGGCAGATGATCGGCGATTAAGTGAAGAAGTGCTATGACAATGAGATGACCGTGTGTCGCGTGATCGCAGGATAACAGGCGGTTAAGTTACCAAGTGTGTCGCAAGGTCGCAGGATAACAAGCGGTTAAGTTACTCAGTGTTGCGATAACGCAACAACAACGTCGCGCAAGATCTGCATGAATGGCTATTAAGTCTCGCGACAGTGCGACTGACATTCAAAGTATAGGTTGACTTGTCAACAACGCAGAGGGAATTGGAAAAGTCAGTGACACGGAGGAAAACATTGTCCACGTCGACGGCCATGCTGAGAGAGATATTGATGACAGTTACAGGAGGAAGATGAAGAGCCGAGGCAGTTAGAATCCTCAGGCGGACAGGTAACCTAGAAACGGTTATGAATCAAGAACAGGCTGAGATATAAAATGAAGGAAAGAACTATGTTGGAGAAGTTGGAGAAGTTAGAGACTGAGTAGACTAGCGAAGAAGATTTCAGTTTGCATTGTAATTTTATGGTTTTCAATAAAGAATAGTTTCCTGTGTTTTATGTGTGTGCTTCTATTGTGTGCAGACTTCTGTAGAGTAGGATTTTGAATTCAGTTAAGTGCCATGGATGCTTTTTGACTCTTATAATCCATCCTATGGAGTGTGACCATCAAGAAGCATCCCTCATGTATTTTTATTCTGTTTGTGTGTCTGTGTCTGAGAAGTGGCTAGTCAGAATTGTAGACAAGTCCTAGGCGAGCTAACTGGGCCGGCTAGGGAACTTGTAGGAGAGAGAGATAGCAGGAGAAGGTGCATGACTAATTTTATTCAGTCATGGAGAGGAAGATAAGGTAGAGAGTGAAGCATTTCGGTGGGTAGGAAACCTAGGAGAGAGGGAGTATAGAAGTCCTTCCAGTTAGGGTCTGTGAGTAACCCTAAGAGACTCGAGTGGGAGTCTAGAGGATCC
>MU225479.1:1193056-1204221 GCA_018584345.1 Thuja plicata
TAAGCTGCAAATGAGGAGAATAGGTCCCTGCAAGATATTGGAGAAATATGGGCAGAATGCCTATAAAATTGATTTACCTAACAATGTGGATATGTCACCTATTTTTAATGTGCAGGATCTTATTCCACATAGAGGACCAGTGATTCCTGAGACTACTCAAAAGATGGAAGTAGGCAAAGATGTTCAAGATATACGGGTGAAAACTCAGTCAAAGTTGCAAGCAGAGAAAATCCTAGATTCACGAGTTCAGAAGACAACTCGACAAAGGGTATACAAAGAATACTTAGTCAAATGGTTAGGGTTACCAGAAGCAGAAGCGACATGGATGGATGAAGAAGACTACAGAAAACAAGGGATTAGTTCGGCATTGCTGCCGACTAATTCAACCTAATTTCTTCCTTCTTAGAGGGGGGGAGTATATGGTGCAGAGCACCCTAGGGTTTTAGCTCCGAAGCCCTAGCTATTTAGCAATGGTGGTCCGGGAGCAGATCACGGTTAGCAGTCAGCCTTCTCCTAAACCCTAACAGTTCTTAACTCCTCGCAAGAGCGGGCCAGTGACGTTATGCTTCTCGCAAAGTCGCAGGTGATCGGCGGTCAGTTTTGAAACTGTCGCGACGATAGTGCATCGCACAGTCGGAAGGAAACTGGCGGTTAACAGGAAACGGCTGCGACAAGGCGATAACAGTGAATCGCGAAGTCAGCAGATGCTCGGCGGTTGACTTGAGACAGCTTGCGATGAAGCGACAACAGTGAATCGCGAAGTCGGCAGATGCAAGACGGTCAACATGAAACAGTCTGTGATTAAGCGACAATGGTTATCGCAAAATCGGCAGATGCAAGACGGTTAACATGAAATAGTTTGCGATGACGCGACAATGCTTGTCGCACAGTCGGCAGATGATCGGCGATTAAGTGAAGAAGTGCTGCGACAATGAGATGACCGTGTGTCGCGTGATCGCAGAATAACAGGCGGTTAAGTTACCAAGTGTGTTGCAAGGTCGCAGGATAACAGGCGGTTAAGTTACTCAGTGTTGCGATAACGTGACAACAACGTCGCACAAGATCTGCATGAATGGCTATTAAGTCTCGCGACAGTGCGACTGACATTCAAAGTATAGGTTGACTTGTCAACAACGCAGAGGGAATTGGAAAAGTCAGTGACACGGAGGAAAACGTTGTCCACGTCGACGGCCATGCTGAGAGAGATATTGATGACAGTTACAGGAGGAAGATGAAGAGCCGAGGCAGTTAGAATCCTCAGGCGGACAGGTAACCTAGAAACGGTTACGAATTAAGAACAGGCCGAGATATAAAATGAAGGAAAGAACTATGTTGGAGAAGTTGGAGAAGTTAGAGATTGAGTAGACTAGCGAAGAAGATTTCAGTTTGCATTGTAATTTTCTGGTTTTCAATAAAGAATAGTTTCCTGTGTTTTCTGTGTGTGCTTCTATTGTGTGCAGACTTCTGTAGAGTAGGATTTTGAATTCAGTTAAGTGCCATGGATGCTTTTTGACTCTTATAATCCATCCTATGGAGTGTGACCGTCAAGAAGCATCCCTCATGTATTTTTATTTTGTTTGTGTGTCTGTGTCTGAGAAGTGGCTAGTCAGAATTGTAGACAAGTCCTAGGCGAGCTAAATGGTCCGGCTAGGGAACTTGTAGGAGAGAGAGATAGCAAGAGAAGGTGCATGACTGAATTTATTCAGTCATGGAGAGGAAGATAAGGTAGAGAGTGAAGCATTTCGATGGGTAGGAAACCTAGGAGAGAGGGAGTATAGAAGTCCTTCCAGTTAGGGTCTATGAGTAACCCTAAGAGACTCGAGTGGGAGTCTAGAGGATCCTGAAGTGAATAAGGTCCAAAGTGATATTCCTAAGAGGGAGTAGGAATCTAGAAGAGAAAGGTGACCTCCCCATCAAGAAATCTTTCAAAACTTTTGTAAAAATGTTGGGATTAAGAGGGAGTTCACTATTCCATACATCCCTCAACAAAACATAGTTGCGAAACGAAAGAACATAACTATTGTTAAAGCTGCAAAAGCCATGATGTATGATCAAAACCTAGAAACTTATCTTTGGGTTGAAGCTTCTAGTACTATCGTTTACATCCAGAATAGATGCCCCCACTCCCATCTAAAAAACAAAACCCCTAAAGAAGAATTTAGTGGAATTAAACCTAATATAAGTCACCTGAGAATATTTGGCTATCCAGTTTACATTCACATTCCTAAAGAGAAAAGATCTAAATTCTTGTTGGGTATAGTGAAACTTCTAAAGCCTACAGAGTTCACATTCCATGACAAAGACACATTGAACTAAGCACAGATGTGATATTTGAAGAAGATATTGCATTTAAAGATCCAAGGATGAAAATGAAATAAAGGATGAAGATCCTCAAAAGGATCCCTCTCCTGAGATTCAGAGGGAGACTCAAGAAATCATAGAAGACAATAATTTCATTGAACCCATGGATACCTCTGATGAATCTAGAGTAAATAAGAAAATACCTCTATGGGCTAGGAAGATGATTGAAGAAGCAGGAAAATATGCAGCCCCTCCAGGAACTTTCAGAGAAAGAAAAAGACCAAATAGATTTTCCAGTTATGTTACACTCATGAGTCAACTTATAAATTTAGAGCCCTCAAATGTAGAGGAAGCCCTTCAACATCAAACTTGGAAGGATGCCATGACAAAAGCGTATAAATCCATTCTCAAGAATGATGTCTGGGATATTGTACCCAGACCCAAAGACAAATCATTGGTCTCCTCCAAGTGGTTATTTAGAATCAAACATGCAGCAGATGGAAGCATTAAAAAACACAAGGTTAGGTTTGTTGCAATAAGATTCTCTCAGAAAGAAGGTATTGACTATGAAGAAACCTTTGCTCCAGTTGCCAGGTATACCTCAGTCAGAGTTGTAATTGCTATTGTTGCATTTAAGGGATGGAAAATTCATCAAATGGATGTAAAGACTGCCTTCCTAAATGGAATGATTGAAGAAGTATACCTAGAGCAACCCCAAGGATTTGTAGTGCATGAGAAACAATCCCATGTTTGCAGATTGAAGAAAGCACTATATGGTCTCAAACAAGCTCCTCGAGCTTGGTATGAAAGGATAGATCATTATCTATCAAAACTTGGTTTCTCCAAAAATGATGTAGATCCAAATCTATACTTTAAGGTAATAAATGGAGATATGTTGACATCGATTCTTTATGTTGATGATTTGTTAATCACATGAGAAGATCATCTCATCACTAAGTGCAAACAAGCTCTTGTATCCAAATTTGACATGAAAGATTTAGGAATTCTTCACTACTTCCTACGTTTAGAAGCATGGCAGTAGACAAATGACATTATTCTAAATCAAGGGAAGTATACTATTGACATCCTGAAAAGATTCGGGATGATGGATTGCAAGCCTATGTCTACTCCAATGGAAATAATTCTGCACAAGCTAAAAGAAGCAACTGCTGACTCAGAGACAACATATCCTACTCTCTACAGACATATAATTGGATCTCTGATGTACTTGGTAAACACCAAACCAGATATTTATTATGCAGTGAATGCACTTAGTCAGTTCATGTGTGAACCAAAGCAATTACACTTAGTACTAGCTAAACACATTTTAAGGTATCTCCGTGGCACAATCAGATATGGCTTAAGATATAAAGATGTAGATATCAACTTGCATGGGTACACTGATTCAGATTGGGTTAGAAATATTGTGGATCGAAAAAGCACCTTAGGATGTTGCTTCAATTTAGGATCAGCTATGATATCCTAGTTCAATAGAAAGCAATCGTCAGTGGCTCATAGCTCCATAGAAGCAAAGTATATTGCAACATCTACGAGAGCATGAGAAACAGTATGGTTGAGAAAACTTCTAGTTGGAATATTTGGGAAACCACTAGATCCTGCCATCATCCATTGTGACAACCAGAGTTGCATAAAACTCTCCTTGAACCCACTATTTCATAACAGATCTAAACACATTGAGATACCTTATCATTACATCAGAGACATGGTGGAGAAAAATGTAGTTGAGTTGAAGTATGTCAATATAGATGACTAGACAACAGACATCCTCACCAAACCTCTTGTGAAAATGAAGGTAGAATACTTCAGAGGTAAGCTTGGTATGGTTGTAATTACTAAGAATAAGCCTCATCATCTTTGATCATTGTACTAATAAAATATTTATATTTTATCACGAGTGTTATTTCATGACTTTATGGGCCCTGTGTACATCATGAAGAGGTGATGACCTCTAAATGTTTATCACTTGTACTTCTGGCAGTTATTGCAAGGTGACGATCTCACAATAACTTGATCTTCTATCATGATGGATATCATATGGTTGATATCTAAGTAGATCATGATAGATCATATCTTATAAATCACTATCAACTAAGAGATAGATATAATCATGTAGATATCTACAAGTTGTATTGTATTGATATACCATGGTGGATTAACATCTGTAAACAAACCATGAATATGTCCCTATGGTAGGTACCACGTGAGTGATACTTGTGCACATACCTTATGGACATCGTGAGTACTTGGTGAATATCACGAGACTTGATATTCATAGGCCATTACTCTAAGTACCTGGTGAATATCATGAGACTTGATATTCGTAGGTCATTACTCCTACTATCATGAGATGATATCATTACGGTGGATATCAAAAAACTGATATTCGTAAACATGCCATAAAATCTGATATTACATTAAGGTGTTATCTCTTTCAAAAAAAATTGTGACTCTATTTTATTATCCTCCCTAGCTAAGAGGGAGTGTTAATGACTTATAGCATCAGTCGGATAGTTCACATTACTAAATCATAAGCATAAGTACTCTATATATAAAAGATAATTATCAGCATAATTAATAATATAAATATATTATTATATATCTATATAAGTATGCATATACATAATAAAGAATGACTTCTTTATTATATATATAAGTGAAATTATTTAAATATTACTACTTAATGTTGACAAACCGAAATGGGTATAATGTCGAGTATGATTACGTAATACTAAATCGTCTTAACATAAACATTGACTATTTAGTCGAAGTAATAAAAATGAAACCGTGGAGTCATGTCCACGAGAGAACATGACTCCACGCTTACGTGGGTTCACGTCCTCTCATGGACATGGCTCCACATAATCAAACTCTTCATATATATATATATATATATATATATATATATATATATATCTGTGTGTGTGTGTGTGTGTGTGTGTGTGTGTGCGAACTATTGTGAGAGAACACAACATAAAACACAGAAAACAAATAGTAAATTAGCATATTCGATCACCTTAGATATATGCAGGTCGTTCATCTCTGATTTATCATCACTTACGGTTCGGTTTTTCTTACCTAACAGTTGATACTATCACATAGTGATAGAAAGTAATACCGATTGATATATATACAGAAGACATTAGTTCTCAGAATTAATGGTGGTGTATTTATCAGAGTTATAATTTTAAATATAAACCAAATTGCGATATTGATCTTACACAAAAATAAAAATAAAAAAATTAGAATACAATACCTTCCAAATCTGATAAATTTAACAGTATAGATGTTGACTTGATTAGTTTCTTAATTTTATATTGGATAGGTGATACTTAGAATTGTAAGTCCATAAAAGGCCGTATTTTCTCCTTAGTTTCAATTCCTAAGTACTTGCTAATGCATCCACTGAGACTGTTTGGCTTCAATGTGTTCTCATTAACTTTGATATCTCTTTCAAGCATCACACAATCATATATTGTGAAACCAGAGCACCATCTAGATATGTAGGAATATGGTCCAACATCAACAAATTAAGCACATAAATATTCATGCAGATTATATTTGGGATACATTCATAGTTAGATCAAGTACTTACTCTTTAGGATAGGTTGCTAACATTTTCACCAAACATTTCATTAAGCAATTTCATTGATCGACAAGCTCATTTTGGGATGCATACTTCTTCAACAACAATATCTTCTTTAGGGGGCCTTTTAGTCCTTTTCTTTTCTCTCTTTTGAGGGGAGGTTTTACCCACTTTGTTTGTTTGTTTGTTTTTGTTTTTTTTTTGTTCTTTCTCCTCTTTTTGAGAGCTTTTTTGTACTTTGTCTTTCTCCACTTTTTGAGAGTTTTTTGTAGTTTGGTATTTCATCAGGCTTAGTTGTTAGGGATCAATCTATTTGTACCCACTTAAGGTATGTTTAAAGAGGGGGGGTACGTGTAAAATATTCTTTCCTAGGAAATTTCTTCTCATGGATATTTCCTTTGATAGGGGTAAAATTGCTTAGATGTATTTCTTTTATCAATCATATTTGTATATAGTAAATTACTATCATTGTTTGATTGATGTTGATAAGATTGATAGCATATCAATCGATTCTCTCTTACGAAATAAAGCCTATATTAAATAAAATAAATAAATGGGTTTATTATGATATTTATTACTCTAGAACATATATCAGCTCATGCCTCTTATTTAGATCTAACGACATCTAGATGGACATGATGACCATAAATGCATATTTGATGGTCACAGGTGCAAAATTACATGGGAAATAGTTGCTTCCTACCATATTATAAGGGAGGGCAACAGTCTACTTTCCAAGCAAATATACATAAAAGTAGTGTGGCTCAATCATCCAAAACATAGTAATGCAAAGATATGGTAATCAAGAGGAGTTTACATAAAAGTAGTGTGGCTCAATCATCCAAAACATAGTAATGCAAAGATATGGTAATCAAGAGGAGTTTGTGCTTAAACTCAATAATCCAATTTCCTATGGAAAATAAAGACAAGAATCAGGCAATATGGAGATGTGTTATCAAGGCAATGTCCTGCAATCTATTGTATTCATTACTTGTCAAGTAGGTTAAAAACCCAGATTAGTTTGTGAAAATATTATGTATTCTTTTGTTGGGTGTGGTCTAAATGGTAATTGATTCAGAAATTTGCTAAAAATATGCACATATTTTAGAGAAATTTCAAAGCAACTCAGAGGCACTTCATGGCAATTTAGAGGTAGGTAAGATTAGTCATGAATAATAATGCAACCTTGGGTCAATGATTTTGATTAATTACAAATGGATAACGAGTTTTGGTGTTCCTTAAGGTTTAGCTCAAACCCTATTTAACTTCAAAGATGCTAATTAGCAAATATGGTTTTGATGATTTTGTATCTATTAGGTTGGATATGTTGATATCAGCTGATATCACAATCCTTGACTGTCATCAAAGGATTATAGTATACTAGCAGCAACCAAAATGGAGCATTTTAATGTTGTAATTTTTACTACCAATGCTTTGCATTTGTGGATCTGGCTCATCTATTTAGTGCTTATTCATAGAGTACAATCTAAATGTACAAACATGGTGTAATTTCCCTTTTTTACAAGTTTGAGACACTACGAGATTTCCACAATTCTAACTTGAACAACTATACAAATCTGATTTATAATTCCAAATTACAGACTTATACAATGAAATGAATAATGCTTATACTGAATGATGATTCCAAATGCATCCACAAAGTTATAATGCAAATGACTGGTAATTCCAAATGCAAACGCTGAATATGTTTTAATTCCAAATGCATATGCTTCCAAAGTTTAAAAGAAGGTTGCATACAATGAACATAAATGTTGTTTCACATGTGGCAACAGAAATTATGCTTTTATAACCTAAATGGCTCCCTGATATACACTGTTTATCCACGCTGCATATACAGATTGAAGAATATCTCAATGGCAGAGCTATCGATACAGGCTGTGTCTGATCCTTCTTTATCTTATATGCACTGATAATGGAGCCGTCTTTGATATTACTTGTATTGACTGTGCTTCTGGATGATGTCGTCTCTGATATTGATTATAATTGCTTGCACAAAGGATTATATATATTTTAAAAATAATCTGATCTGCCTTCTTACCATGTTACAATGTTCATTTCATATTCATCATCGACACAATGAAGGGTGCGATGGAATAGATGCTTCTCATTTGTAACTAACAAATGAAAGAGTGTTATTGTTCACCGTAATAATCAATATGATTATTGCGATGAACCACTAACAATCATATGTGATTAAATATTATTAAATCTGCCAGCCCGATAAATCAGCTAAGTATGCAAATGCCGATATTGGATGGATCGGCTGATAATGAGAATGCAAGGCGTATGCTTATGTTATGAATGCAAGAATGATGCAAGGCTATGCTATGAATGTTATGAATGGTTGATGCTGTGATATATGGATTGGCTTTCATGTAAAATGATGCAATATAGATGTGGTAATGATGTAATGATGTTATAAGGTGAGGGGTTATGACACATGGAAGTTTACTACATTAATTTTTTCTGTTATTATAGTAATTAGTCACGGACAATATTCATCTGGAGCAAATTAATTTTGTAATTAATCTAAAGAAACAAATAAATTAAGAAAAATATAAAAAGTCCTAAACCTACTGTTTTCACATCGGCAACTAAGCCTTATTCAAACTTTCCCTTTAGACTTATTTTGCATGCCACGAATAAGATCAAATTACTTAATGATACTGTGTGATTTCCATAAAAATCCTCAATAACATAGAACACATAAACAGTGCAGCTCACATTCAGCAGGAGGCCATTAAAGACAGAAAAAGCATCTGAAGAGCAGACATTTTCTTGCACCCATCTCTTGACAGAACTTAATAAATAATAGTCTACTGAAGGAACATGCTAACGTACAAATTGAAACCACATTTAGGCTAAACTTACAAGCATTAGGATTGAACATAGCCTTAAAAATGATTCTAGATGCAAATCTAGTTGACTATGCCCTTTATATATGGTAGAGTATCCCACACTCTAACTACACTTCAGAAAGAGCTCACTCGACTACTTCCCAGATGGGTGTAAAACTCTTAATTCAGGAACTTATGTTTGCACTTCCCCATGAAAAATATTACCAGATACGTTAATAAGAAAATCAGTCAGAATCTTAAAATTCAATCATAAGCGCAATATTGTTCTTAGTGTATCAGAGAGGTTTTGAATTGTCCGTTGCTCTTGTGCTGCTTGCCATCCTTGTAGTGGCATTTCCTCATAGCACCTAGCATTCACACAAATAAAGTAAAATAGATTTAGATTACTAGATCTAATACATGGCTAGAAGTAACAATTTATCTTCAATTTCACAGTTTCTAAGTTGGATACTTAACACAAACTGAAGAGTTAAGCCTACTTGTTAAGTTTCTGACCATGAGAATAATTTCATCAAAAAAATTGCATCTAATAGGTCGTGTAGGTGAATTGGCTCACTTCTTCAATTGAATGGGGCAGTTCAAATTTCATCTCGAGTGGACCAGAATTACAGTCCGACTTCTAATATAGCTAGAGCACTGCTTAAGCTTTCTGTCCCTTGGATCAGATCATGGTCTTCAAGTAAATCATTTCCATTTGGTCTCAAAAATATAAAATGACCACATCTGTACTTTTGCAAGGCTATTGCTGTGTTGGCATCCAAAACTCCAATTATAGACTTTAGGTAAAAGACTAAAGGTTAAAGAATTGATATAAAGGGAATATTACAAAAATTGATAAATCCCCTTAAGGCTTCCATAGCAAGGCCACAGGGAAAAGTATAAAAGATATTCATAATTCAGCTTTTACAATGAACACAGAGAATAACAAAGAGGTCATAGACACTGCCAGTACATGTCAGAATTTACAATAAGTCATTAGTTTTGAAGACAGAAGTAGAACGGAGGATCACTGAATCTTCTAGAAAGAAGCTGTGTCCGATGGTGTTTTGGATCAGGTGCAACTCAGCACATGTAGCTTTTGCTCGGGTTCTTGTTGATTCTATGTTCATCCAGTAGCTTCACTATAATGCTTAGGGTAGGGAATAGTGTTATTCCTCACATCTGTAGAGAACTTTAGCAATGGATAATACCAATGGATTGATTGTGATTCTCACGAGTCACAGCCATCTGCTGCTTGTTTGTCTATATCATCTCAGCAAGTTGACTGCTGGATTCTTCAGTGATTAACAATTACTTAATTGCCCCAGTCACATTTTCTAGGTTCAGAAAGCTTTGCTTAAGAAGATGAAGCATTCAAATTGATTTTTGAAACAACCATGGAAAATGTTTTGATTTCCCTTTCATTGTATGTAAGAGACAAGCAATGTGACACACTTCTACAGGGCATCTTGACATCCATTGATTGAAATTTTAAACAGACTCTGGAGGCTATCACCGGTGTTAGGCAATAAAATATTGATAGACAGGTCTATAGATTTGGGTAGCCTCTGGCAGGTGAAAAGATTAGAGAGCTGAACAGCAGATTAGAGCCGACTTTAGGTGTGATAGTTGTCTCCATCACAAGATGGAGTAGACTAGGAGTTTCTTCATGTTGCTGTTTTGGCCTTTACGGCTAAGATCAACGCATTGGACAAAGAGGCAATAATAATAATAAATATATTGGATATATTATTGATATCTTTAATTATGATAAAATCGATTGGATAATAATAAAAGGTTATATTTATTATTAAGGATTGATTTTAATAATTAAATATGGAGCAAATAATACAAAAGAATATATTATTATTATGGGCCCAAGCCGGCCAACTTGGGAAGCCAAGAGTTTATCCAATGATGCTCATATATATTGGAGTTTTTGATGAAGGACAATCATATCAAAAACATAACATGTGAATGTCCTCTTCATCAATGCTTGGAGCGAATTAATAAGTGAATTCAATAAGCGAAATCAGTCAGCATCTTAAGGAGTGATGTCAATCATGGTAAAGCGAAAATGTCAAGGAGACTCAGCACATTCAATATGCTAGAATCGGTTATCTTTGCAGTCCTTATCATTGCCTAATTAGTAGCTAGTACAAGTGCGATTCAAGGGCAGCGAACTGAAGCATATATATATCAGCGAAGTCTGATATATATAAGTAGGCTTCGATACTTGATGTAGGGCTGATATTGATGCAGCCCTTAATGCATTGAATGCATACTTGGGCTAGCAAATTTGAAGCAAACTCAGACCTTGGGAGATCCGATCATGAGCAGCGACATGCATACTAAGGCAGTATATCTGACCATACAAAGAATGAAGTATACCTGCACCTTGT
>MU225479.1:1207724-1233813 GCA_018584345.1 Thuja plicata
ATTTCAGATCTTCAAATCCAGGTGATATCTCTCCTTCTTTATGATCATTTTTATTACTTCCTGTGCTTAGTATTTGAAAGACTTCTATAGATTGCATATTCCTTGTGATAATCTGAAAACATTAACACTTCAGCCTGAAAAATCAGACCACTAAGAGGAAAGCTTCAGAGTTAAAAGAGTATTAGGGAAAATGGGCCCAATTGGGGCCCCTTTTAAAGAGCATTATCTACACATAACACCCTTGTGGGCATGTTAAGGTAAAGAAAAGCAAAATTTTCAAAGCTGAAAGTAGAATGGCAAGGAGAGGCGGCTGATTGTTTTAGGTGTGTAACTTGCTTAAGGCCCTATGGGGCGCAAACTGGCTTTGGTGGAAGAATGATACTGTTGTTATGAGAAGTATTACCCTTTTAAAGGTTAAGATCTTGGTTATAGGTCATTTTGACAGTTGTAGGAAGATTCGTGATGTTCTATTTTCAAACTACTTATCTTCTTTCTATTTTTCCTTGCATAGATTCTCAAGGATGAGTTGTTCACAATTCATATTAAGGCACTTATAGTACTTGATATCCTCCTAAATAGATTTGGTTTTTCTTTTCATCATTGCAATCACTATTTGGGTCTTTTGTGATAAGGAAAAACATGAAATGATCTTGTGAAGAGATAGCATATACAGAACAGAATTTGGTGAAGGCATCCTAGACCATGTCAGAAAAGAATAAATCTCTAAGACATTTTCTTGATTTTGATCAGGTTTCAAATGACGATGACATGGATTGTGTCAAACCCAATCTAAATTGTTTCTTGTGTATTGCTAGGAGTATATATCCACATCCACAATATAATGACCAGATATCAGTGTTTTACCAAGTTTTTGGGATTAGAGAACACAGAAACAGGTTTCAAGGATGGCAAAAAAAAATTAATTTTGGGGAAAGCTGGGAATTAACGAGGGATGAGGGGGCAGGATGTGTGGAGCTGTTATTAAAATAATATACAAAATTTATATTCAAAATTTTAATTTTAAAAACCAGTAAAGAAACAATATGAGTAACAAGAATGAATTTATATAAAGCTTGACAATCTAAGGATGAATTTGCCAATGATCAACAAGCATCTACAGTATTATATTTATATTATTTATCAAATTCAAGTTACATAGTACTTGTCTTTGGACATGTAGTGTCATAGTTAGAATACTTCGTTGGTGAAGCAACCACCAAGGTTCAAAGCCCTATTGTGCCATTGCGCTTGCAGGCCTTGTACCTTTGCTGGGCCATTGAGCTCGCAAGTTTGAACAAGTTAAGTGTGGGGATGAGGTCCCCTATTTGTGGCCTCACTAATTCATAGCTCCGGATCAAAAGCGTTTCATGTGGAGCGGGAGGGTGTGTCATGCCAGCGTCATTGGTCACATTAAAAAGTTTACCAAGCACTAGTTTTTTTAAAAATAAGTTACATAGTAGAATTCTACAAAATAACACATAACACAATAAAACGGCTAATCTAGCTCATTGTCCGATGCAAATGTCATTGCATACTCCTCATCACTGGCATTGCTATTAGGTTTAGATTTTAACATAGGATTTGAATTTTTCTTTTTTTCATTTTTCTCTAGTTGAAATTATTATGTTTTTTTTTTCATGTTTTGTGCTTTTCTTTAATTTATATGACCTATTGTCCCCGGGATGGCTTGGGCCCTGAGTGATCAGGATGGAATTGGGAAATTCTAAAATCTAATTTTTCAGTATTTTCTGTCTCAGTAAACTGCATTTTTGGTCTTCGGGGCATTTTTGGGCCTGTTTCCTCCGAGGAAGTGTAACAACCAACGGTTTCACTTCCGAGATTTGGGTCTACAATTTTGGATTATCTTTCCAACGAAGTAAACGGATCGCAAATTGGACTATGACTAGAAAGTTATGCCTTCTCCAAGTAGGCCTAAAATTTTATATAGTTTTTTTTTGAATATTTTGGTAGTTTTAATAAGTTTATTTGTAATAAACATTATGAGGACTCTTCATTTCGTTTCCAAGAGATTCTAGTGACTCTTGGGATCCTTCATGTTTGTATAAACTCCAATTTCGAATAGAATGGATCACTTTTTGGCTTGCAATTCTGTTCTTCATCTTTATTGTTTTTGTTGAATTTTGGGAAATTCTAAAATCTAATTTTTCAGTATTTTTTGTCTCAATAAACTGCATTTTTGAAGGTCTTCGGGGCATTTCTGGGCCTATCTCCTCCAGGGAAGTGTAACAACCAACGGTTTCACTTCCCAGATTTGGGTCTACAATTTTGGATTATCTTTCCAACGAAGTAAACGGTTCGCAAATTGGACCTAGGACTAGAAAGTTATGCCTTCTCCAAGTAGGCCTAAAATTTTATATAGTTTTTTGAAAATTTTGGTAGTTTTAATAAGTTTATTTGTAATAAACATTATGAGGACTCTTCATTTCGTTTCCAAGAGATTCTAGTGACTCTTGGGATCCTTCATGTTTGTATAAACTCCAATTTCGAATAGAATGGATCACTTTTTGGCTTGCAATTTTGTTGTTCATCTTTATTATTTTTATTGAATTCAACAAAAACAATAAATGTTCATCTTTATTGTTTTTATTGAATTCAACAAAAACAATAAAGATGAACAACATAATTGCAAGCCAAAAAGTGATCCATTCTATTCGAAATTGGAGTTTATATAAACATGAAGGATCCCAAGAGTCACTAGAATCTCTTGGAAATGAAATGAAGAGTCCTCATAATGTTTATTACAAATAAACTTATTAAAACTACCAAAATTTTCAAAAAAAAACTATATAAAATTTTAGGCCTACTTGGAGAAGGCATAACTTTCTAGTCCTAGGTCCGATTTGCGAACCGTTTACTTCGTTGGAAAGATAATCCAAAATTGTAGACCCAAATCTCGGGAGTGAAACCGTTGGTTGTTACACTTCCCCGGAGGAGACAGGCCCAGAAATGCCCCGAAGACCTTCAAAAATGCAGTTTACTGAGACACAAAATACTGAAAAATTAGATTTCAGAATTTCCCAATTCCATCCTGATCATTGAGGGAGATGGTGAGGGAGTACTTGCATGCCACTTGGGCTGTGCTAAGGAGAGCAAGAGATCCTAGCATGTCCCCTCAAAAGATAAGACACCCTCAAGAGTCAAGATGTCCTCCTATTGGGGCCTAGGCCCAAGCATGGGATAGTGGGAGCACATTTCATCTTTTATTTGTGATTGCCAGGATGTCCAAGACTTCAAACCTAAGGTCTATGGCATGTCCCCTCCCATAAATGTACTTTCTGAGGTTACTGCCTTGCTCGCATCTATAGTTCCCATAATGAGCCTTAGTTGATCCCTCGTAGCACACTATGGAAAACCTCTACTAGAAGGGTATAAACCATAATATTAATATCATTTATGTATGCCAATTAATGAGTTACAAATTTCCATATATTCTATAGGAGTGGCTCGAGGCAGAAATCCTAGCACCTGCTCCTCAACTAAAAAAGTAACAGAAGAATGCCTAAGAATTTGCATTAACAAGAAAAATGACTGTTAAGAATAGGTAGACACTTTCAAACGGGCACAGCATCTTTGAATTAATAAATAACATGACACCTTGAGGAGAATAAAAATCATGCATTGTATTGAATCATGGAATTCATGCAGCCCCTCTTACAAGGCCAGATTACAAAGTTAGTTCACATGAATGATTATCTCACCAAGCAATAGAAAAATAATAATTGGAATTATGAGGTCTTCTAGGCTTACAGCCGTTGAAGAACCAGTTCGAGTTAGATCACTAGCACCACCACTTACAAGTGTGCATCCAGTATCTACATCTCTAGTCCCAGATTGAGTTCCTAAATAGCATTTGACTAAGGGGAAGCACCAATCAAACCATTGGCATGGCCAGTATCAGAGCCATCTTGCCCAGCATCTTAGCCCGATCGAGAGCCAGTTGTTGAAAAGTCCCTAGTACCAGCTGGAGGTAAGGCAGGGCGCTTCGAGGGCAGCGGCATTGGGTAGACAGAAGAGGTACAGGTTGGGACAGAAACTCTAACATCTAAGGCAGAGTTCATCTGATGCTGTGAAAGCAGGAAAGGCATTTCCCATATCCCAAACAGTTCTAGGGCCAAGTGCTAGCAGCTGACTCTCCAATCGCATATAGAGTTACCAAAGCACGGGGAATGAGAGATCCCATTACAGATTGAGTAGCGGGATCCCCAGCATCAGTAGCAGAGACAGTTCCCATACCATTTTATAGGGAACCACTTGAAACATTGTTTCTAAAAGAGGACTGGTGAGTTTCTTTCAAACTAACTGACTCAAACTCATAATCGACAGAATCAAACTCAGGAACTGGAGTTCCCATAAACTACTAAACAGGTAAAAGCAGAGTTCACCAAAAGATGAATCCTAACTTGGGAAATAATAGACAAACTCATTTGGGATACCAACATATCTATAACATTATAAATCTAGCAATGTGACAGAAAATTGTGAGCAGCTGAGATTGCTTTCTTACTTGGTTTTATGATTCGGTATTTTCTTCTTTTGCTGGCAACTCTCTTTATCTTTGCCTTCTGTTTGGTTTTCAAAATCATGTTTCATTCTGTTCTCATCTATTTTGTGTCTTCTACACTCAAAAAAGACATGGAAGGTGATATTGGAATGTAGATCGATTCAGTTTTGCAATGCGAACTAGTTGGGTATTAAAATTTGGGAGAGCAGATTAGAGCTGTAAAAAAGGGTAGTAAAAAGAATTCCTCCAGTGCGAGGACCTGTACACCAGCTGTGAGGGTGGCCAGAGGTATAAAATCACAATTCTACCAGTTTTGGTATGGATAGAGATGTAATACACAGCTTGGGAAATGAACATTGATTCGGACTAGCAATGTGAATGCGTTGGTTATTAGGCTTTGAGAGAGCATTCAGAATTCTGGGAAGGGGCAGGAAAAAGAATCATCTTCAACCCAGGGGCCTGTACATAAGCTGTAAGGGCAGCCCGAGGTAGTCATCACAATCTTATCTGCTTTGGTACGAATAGAGATTGAATACACAGCTTTGTCATCTGTGTTTCCACAAAATCTTATCTCATACTCCCTTTCTAATTCATTTAAAATAAAATGGGAAAACTTTATATCCTTGATCTTTCATAATTATTGAAAATGTATGGTAAAGGGAAGAAATGACTATGTTGTTGTATGCATTTCTAGTTTGTGATGCCATCTTTGGAGACGATTTCTGCCAGGAGTTGATGTCGTATATGACTTCACTACAAAGCCTTTACGTTCTCATCATGAATAACCAGATTTAGGACAGCTGTCGGGACTTCAATCTTTCTCCACAGATTGGCACTTAGTTGTCAAGTGGTATATATGTTTGATTTGGAGCTTTAGGAAATTGGGCAACAGAAATGGCCAATGGTGCTGCATAATATGTCTTATATGATAATAAGAGTAATTTATGTGCCTGAAATTATAAATGTTGCTAGAAGTTTTATACATAACTTATAAGTCAATGTGTGAAGATAGATAAACCTTGTGTGGGACCTTGAAGATGTAACCCTGTTCGTGATCTAATCAGTTTGCTGAAATTTTTCTGCAATTAGCCTTTTTCTATGACTAATTATACATAGGGGCCAAGTTGTATGCATTTGACCCCTTGTGTTGCATAATTGGTATGTAAACAAAGTTGGAATATAACATGAGAAATGAACAATGAAATATAATGATTGAAATGTATTTTGCTCCCATGAACTTCATGAAACATAATAAATACTATGTTAATGTTTAAGGTAGCTGTGAGAGAGCTCTTTCATAGTGTGTTGGTTATCTTCACCAAACTTCTGTTCGTGCGTGTGCATCGTGCGTATGTGGCAATATTTGTGGCAACGTGCATATGTGTCTTCATGCATATGTGGAAATATTTGTGGCAACGTGCATATGTGTCTTCATGCATATGTGGCAGTCTTCATTTTGCTCTCGACGTCAAGTCTCTTCATGTAGGCGTCGGTTCCCATTTTGATTGTTATAACGTCACTCATTATGAGTGTCGATTCATATTCCTATGTTGCGGTGGCTTTTGTAACAGTAAAGGATTTATCGAGAGTAAGAGACTCTTCATATATATCATGTCTATTTATTAGCAGGTATCTGTTCTAGTAACAGCGATCTTACGGAAATTATCTAATATTGTGTTGTGATTCAGTCATGTGTGTCTTTGAAAAGAGAAATGTCAGTGTTTTGCAGAATATATATGCTCTGCTCTGTGTGTGAGCAGCATAAAAGTCTTTTCTGTGCATTGTATTTAGCATAAGTTAGCTCACATCTGTGCATCTGTGTATTGTGCTTATATACTCTTTCTCTCTTGGTTATATAGCATCCGATTATTGTGTGATCATTTGATCACTATCTGTGATTCATTTGTATAAGTTAAGTTTCAGGCTTATTGACTATCAAGTTGTAGACGTCAAGAAGGAGCAAAAATCATTTGTATTCAGTTTTGAGATCATAATAAAAGAGGAAGATTTTCGGGTGTGGCTGGGTTTTTCCCTCGAGTAGGAGGACTTTCCTAGGGTAAATCTGTGTCTGATTTTCTTGTGCTTTGATGTTAAAGGTTCTGATTATTGTATTATGTTATTCTGGTTCGAAAATATTAACATGGTATCAAAGCGGCTCTAAGGAAACGATCTGAACCAGAATAGGACATTTGGATTCTAGAGATCATAATGTCTAATGGATACGATGTTCGATGTTTCGCTACGGGTGTTTCAATCTCAGCTATCGAGGCTTCTCATGCAATCTTCTATGCTGGGATTTGAATTTGCACTCTTTGCCTGCACTATAACTGTGTGATGGTGAAAGATATATTGGTGTATTCTGAGGAAGATTAAACTATGAAGAGATACGTATTTTATGATTGTAACTTTGATAACGAGTTCATGAATTTTATATATTTAATTCATGCAATAACATTGAGAGTAGTGAATCATGTATGCTTCTAGCATTAGTTTGTTTGATTCTATTGCTGATCTCTATAAAATGCTTCCAGGATGGATCGAGGAGCATAGTGATGAGAGATTGCAGCCTGAGCTGAGTTGGTGGCTCTTGAAGAAGTACCTATTCAGATTATCTTGTGATAAGTTTATTCTAAGAGGAGGATATTAGATTCAGAGGAAGATTGTGTGGCAGAGGAAGAGTGCCAAGACCTTTTGTAGAGGATCAACAAGCTCGTGTAGCAGTGTGACTGCTAAAGTTCATTGTTGGACAATATTGGAGTCAATTTCTTGGTATTGTGATTATAAAAGCTTGAGTATGTTGTCCCTAATGAAAGGGAGTCTTCATTCAGAGGGAGTCTGTCTATTCATCACAAGCAACCTTGGACGAGGAGCTCAGAAGGTTGATATCAGATTTAGAGAGAGTCTGATTTGAGAACCAGAAGGTTGATATTTCTCTCAAAGAGAGCCTTATCATCATGAAGACATGTTAATGAGTTCTTCTCCATGAGGGAGAAGTTCAAGGTGCAATCCCTTGTTAATGAGTTCTTCTTTACGAGAGAAGTTGGAGGTGCAATCCCTTGTACCACCCTCTACGAGTAGGCAAGGTGGTAATGCAATCTTCTCTGGGAGAATTTTGAGATGAAAGCCCTTGTTCCACCCTCTAGGAGTAGCTATGGTGGATCCACCCTCTTGGAGTAGCCATGGTGGAAATCATGTGTGTGACTCCATGACTTTACTTCTTGTTTCTTTATTTCACCCTCTAGGAGTAGCTATGTTGAATATTGTTATACAGAGATAACAATGTTTTATTGAGAAAATCTGAGATGAGATTTTGTTGACATTCTTTTTGGTCGCAGCTTTTTGTAATAGTCATGAGAAGATACTGATGATCTCTCTCTTGCTAAGAGGGAGTATTAATGTTTAAGGTAGCTGCGAGAGAGCTTCTTCATAACTGTGTTGGTTATCTTCACCAAACTTTTGTTCGTGTGTGTGCATCGTGCGTATGTGGCAATATTTGTGGCAACATGCGTATGTGTCTTCATGCATATGTGGCAATCTTCATTTTGCTCTCGACGTCCAGCCTCTTCATGTAGGCGTTGGTTCCCATTTGATTGTTATAACGTCACTCATTATGAGTGTCGATTCGTATTCCTATGTTGCGGTGGCTTTAGTAACCGAAAAGGATTTATCAAGAGTAAGAGACTTCATATATATCAGGTCTATTCATTAGCAGGTATCTATTCTAGTAACGGTGATCCTACGGAAATTATCTAATATTATGTTGTGATTTAGTCGTGTGTGACTTTGAAAAGAGAAACGTCAGTGTTTTGCAGAATATATATGCTCTGCTCTGTGTGTGAGCAGCATAAAAGTCTTTTCTGTGCATTGTATTTAGTATGAGTTAGCTCACATCTGTATATTGTGCTTATACACTCTTTCGCTCTTGGTCACATAGCATCCAATCATTCTGTGATCATTTGATCAGGATCTGTGATTCATTTGTATAAGTTAAATTTCAGGCTTAATGATTGTCAAGTTGTAGAGTGTAGACGTCAATAAGGAACAAAAATCATTTGTATTCAGTTTTGAGATCATAATATAAGAGGAAGTTTTTCGGGTGTGGCTGGGTTTTTCCCTCTAGTAGGAGGGTTTTCCCAGGGTAAATTTGTGTCTGATTTTCTTGTCCTTTGATGTTAAAGGTTCTGATTATTGTATTATGTTATTCGGGTTCGAAAACATTACCATAGTATCAGAGCAGGTCTAAGGAAACAATCTAAACTAGAGTAGGACATTTGGATTCTAGAAGGATCATGATGTCTAATGGATACGATGTTCGATGTTTCGCTACAGGTATTTCAATCTCAGCTATTGAGGCTTGTCATGCAATCTTCTATGCTGGGATTCGAATTTGCATTTTTTGTCTGCACTATAACTGTGTGATGGTGAAAGATCTATTGGTGTATTGTGAGGAAGATTAAACTATGAAGAGATAAGTATTTTATGATTGTATCTTTGATAACGAGCTCATGAATTTTATATATTTAATTCATGCAATAACATTGAGAGTAGTGAATCATGTATGCTTCTAGTATTAGTTTGTTTGATTCTATTACTAATTTCTGTAAAATGCTTCGAAGATGGATCGAGGAGCATAGTGATGAGAGATTGCAGCCTGAGCTGAGTTGGTGGCTCTTGAAGAAGTACCTATTCAGATTATCTTGTGATAAGTTTATTCTAAGAGGAGGATATGAGATTCAGAGGAAGCTTGTGTGGCAGACAAAGAGTGCCAAGACCTTTTGTAGAGGATCAACAAGCTCGTGTAGCAGTGTGACTGCTAAAGTTCATTATTGGACAATATTGGAGTCAATTTCTTGGTATTGTGATTATCAAAGCTTGAGTATGCTGTCCCTAATGAGAGGGAGTCTTCATTCAAAGGGAGTCTGTCTGTTCACCACAAGCAACCTTGGATGAGGAGGTCAGAAGGTTGATATCAGATTTAGAGAGTCTGGTTTGAGAAGCCGGAAAGGTTGATATTTGTCTCAGAGAGAGCCTTATCATCATGAAGACTTGTTAATGAGTTCTTCTCCATGAGAGAGAAGTTCGAGGTGCAATCCCTTGTTAATGAGTTCTTCTCTGCGAGAGAAGTTGGAGGTGCAATCCCTTGTACCACCCTCTACGAGTAGGCAAGGTGGTAATGCATTCTTCTCTGGGAGAAGTTTGAGATGAAAGCCCTTGTTCCACCCTCTGGGAGTAGCTATGGTGGATCCACCCTCTGGGAGTAGCCATGATGGAAGTCATCTGTGTGACTCCTTGACTTTACTTGCTGTTTCTTTATTTCACCCTCTAGGAGTAGCTATGCTGAATATTGTTATGCAGACATAACAATGTTTTATTGAGAAAATCTGAGATGAGATTTTGTTGACATTCTTTTTGGTTGCAGCTTTTTGTACTAGTCATGAGAAGACACTGGTCATCTCTCTCTTGCTAAGAGGTAGTATTAATGTTTAAGGTAGCTGCAAGAGAGCTTCTTCATAACTGTGTTCGTTATCTTCACCAAACTTCTGTTCGTGCATGTGCATCGTGCGTATGTGGCAATATTTGTGGCAACGTGTGTATGTGTCTTCATGCATATGTGGTGATCTTCATTTTGCTCTCGACGTCCAGTCTCTTCATGTAGGCGTCGGTTCCCATTTAATTGTTATAACGTCACTCATTATGAGAGTCGATTCATATTCCTATGTTGCGGTGGCTTTTGTAACCGAAAAGGATTTATCAAGAGTAAGAGACTCTTCATATATATCATGTCTATTCATTAGCAGGTATCTGTTCTAGTAACGGTGATCCTACAGAAATTATATAATATTGTGTTGCGATTCAGTCGTGTGTCTTTGAAAAGAGAAACATCAGTGTTTTGCAGAATATATATGCTCTGCTCTGTGTGTGAGCAGCATAAAAGTCTTTTCTGTGCATTGTATTTAGTATGAGTTAGCTCACATCTGTGTATTGTGCTTATACACTCTTTAGCTCTTGGTCATATAGCATGCGATCATTGTGTGATCATTTGATCAGTATCTGCGATTCATTTGTATAAGTTAGATTTCAGGCTTATTGACTGTCAAGCTATAGAGTGTAGACGTCAATAAGGAGCAAAAATCATTTGTATTCAGTTTTGAGATCATAATATAAGAGGAAGTTTTTTGGGTGTGGCTGGGTTTTTCCCTCAAGTAGGAGGGTTTTCCCAGGGTAAATCTTTGTCTGATTTTCTTGTGCTTTGATGTTAAAGGTTCTGATTATTGTATTATGTTATTCGGGTTCGAAAACATTAACATACTATCCTTTTATTTTCTGCAGTTACTTTCTTTCCATTTGCAATTTTTAAATTAAATATTTTGTTGTAAATTGTAAATGGCATATGACCTTGAAAATTTGCATTGCTTAGTTAAGGCGCGAGAAACATTTTATATTCAGACTTTAAAGCTCTATTACTTCCTTTCACACCTTTTTCCTTTGTAACTCTCAAAGTCAATTTTTATGGAAATATATTAAAATTTCCAGCGGACTCAGTGTATCCTGAGGACATGTACAAATCCCTGGGAATTTTGTAAAATAGTGGGGACAAGAACAGAATATTCCTTCACTGTCCCAATTTTTTTTCTGGGGAAGAAACCCAGGACATCTTCCCAAAATGTAGAGTATTTCCCAAGACATCCCCCCTTTTGGAGATCACGTGGGGACTGCCTACTGTCACCAATGTCACTATAACATTATGGGAATGTCAGGAAAACCCACATGGCCATGAAGCTTAACACTTCAAAAAATAAAAAACACCGACAGGTAAATAAAAATTTAATTTATTATATTTTTCCTTTTTTTTTAAAGTTTATCCGTCATGGGGTTATGGCCATGGGGGGCCACAACATCCCCCAACATAAAAATTGTCATTTCAATCCCAAAATCCCACATTCATTTTTCTGTTTCAAATCATTTGTTATTTTGCATTGTTACAATTTAGTTTTGTAAGAAACAAGCAAAGACAGCATAGGCCATGGAGGTCTGTATGACCTTGAAGGCCTTAGTTTTGGTTAGGTGGTGGCGCCTTTGCCCCTCAGCCCCAAAATTTAAGAAAAAAATATTTATTTAATTATTAGACATCCCCCCATCATTCCCAAAATCAAGGAAAGTTTTGCCATCCCTGAAACCTTGTCCCTGCATCCAACCATCCTGAAAGTCACAAAAATATTAATTAAACTTGCGCTGGGCAAAACTACTTGACGAATGATTCTAAAATTTATACAGAGCTTAGTTATGGAGCTTGAAGATCTCTATTTAAACACTACAACTCCATTAGTTTGTCTCACACTACTTTTGTTTGTAGTTCATAGCATTTTAAATTGTTAATATTAACACCCAGATACATTTAACAGCAAGATTGAAACTCTTTTAAAAAGTGACATGATTGCTAGTTTCTACTTTCATGTAAGCCTATGTATACCAAAACAATTTTTGTATAAAATGCCAGAATGAGGTGAGTGACTTATCATTTTCTAGTTCTGGGCCTTGCAGATTGACTGAGTATTTCTTTCAGATTGACTGACAGTATTTTCATAAGCCCTAAGTCTCTGTTAGCAATTAATGCTGCTAAAGCTTGGGTCCTGGTAAGGGTACAGCTCCAGGTATGCCTGGGGTCCTTCCTGGGTGCCTGGTTATGTTTTGGGTCATTCTGTGAAGGACCCAAAGAAAACCAAGGTGTCTAGGCAGTACCAGTGCCGTACCCAAGAATAGTTTGATACATCGTAACCTCAGTTTCAATCTTCATCAAATTGGGTATTGTCATTTTCCATCTATTCCCAGCTGTATCATAACTTTGTAATAGCATTTTATTCAGAAAATGCCAGCAAACAAGCAATTAGATATCATTAAAGTTGCATTTGTGAGTTGTAACTATGAACATAGGATTAGTAAATTTTATATCAGCATTAATGAGATTGATTTCAGTTGATTTGAATTATCCATATGTAGCAGCTGTTTGTTTATATTTTGTTGAAATCACTTTCCTTGTATTGTTAAAGATTTGACATTTTGTTGAATATTTGCAAAATGAAATTGAACCAGCTTCTGCACTTGATACAGCTAGTGGGAGTGGCAATCCAATTGATTGTGGTTCAAATGAAATTGAACCAGATATTGATACTGAACTTGATTCTTTTGGTGAAAGAAAATGTGAATATAAATACCGACTGTAATTTGAATTTTCATTGTGTAAAATGACAATTTGAGACGAGTATTTTCATTTTTGCGAATTATGAATGAGGTATTTAAATTATTTATTTTTTTGGCAATTATGAAAATCATTGTTCTTCATACATATATACATGCATGCATGCATACAGACATGCATACATACATACAGATTCTTGTACCCGTATCCAAGGGAAAAAAATGCATACTGCTGTACAGGGTTTGGGTTGCCGTACCCGCACTCAGACCAAATTGTCAACTTAGCCCTAAGCGTCTACAAATTGTATTATAAAACTTGAACATTGAATAAAGTTACAAATATAATCACTTATGTATACTCACATTCAGATTGAAACACAATATTTCCCATAATGTCTCTGCATATATTGTATTATGAGACTTGGACATTGAATTGGCAATGTTACAAGTTTAATCAATTATGTATGTTCACAGATGTAAGTGAATATAATATGAGGTTTAAGAAAAAAAAATGGGTTTGATTTTTACCTTTGTATAGTCAAATTACATTTTCACTAAAATGAGCCATGAGGATGCTACGAACTAGAAGTGAGAGGATAAGAACTTATGCACAACATTCTTAAACTTCTTGATGAAGTCAAACTTCTCCATCCTTGAGATGATAAAAAGCAGTGGAGCTAGTATTACAGGATCTTCCTAGGTCAAAGTTACAAATGAACTTTCAAAAACACAAAATACAATATGGATTTCTCAAGAAGGTCAACAAGATAGAATTGCACAGCTTTGACCAAAAGCATCAAAAATGTTTTTTGCATTACATAAATGCAAGGAATGTATTCCAAACAAATGACAGTGAATGTGTCCATAGAGTCATAAGGATCCTCATCTCTTGCCCAATAAAAGCTATGGAATTCCAAAAATGGGGTTGGCAACTAAGTGCGGTAGACAAAAGACCTATTTAAATGATTGTTACTATTGACCTAAACCAAACCCTAAGTGTTACCATGTGGTTTGTTTCTAAACTATGTCACAAGGTTTGTGGAATTTAATCCATGAAGTTTGAAATCCAAAAAAACTTAAAGAAAACATTAGAAAATCATTTCAGTTGACCCTAAAATTTGTACAAAAAGAGACTGTTTTCTTTTTCTGATTCAGATTCAAACATAGGCCAGGACAACCCTGGGTTTGTCCAAGGTCTCGCATGGGCTTCCCTGATTGTATTCCACATTTGAAAAGCCCCAATAAATTAACGTGTGCATGTTATTGTTATCCGCAATGTAGGAAATAATAATGGCAATAAACAACAAATGAAACTGCAACAAGCAACAAAGAAGACCCATGTATATTTCGAAGCAAGTTAAGAGGTCTGAGTTCCAACCACAGGGATCTGAGAAGCAAATATAGGAGGAAGGAAAGGGTTACTTTGAAATTGCTTTTTACTTTAGCATCTCATATATACCACCTCAGGAACATATGAGTATTTTAAGTGAAATCTTTGTTTTGTAGGCTTATGGCTTGACTTTTACTATGCTTGAGGTGTGCTCTTAATTTTGTTAAGCTGTCGTGTCCTCCTTAGTCTATAATCTGGTATGATTAAAAAGTCTCAAATATATTCATATTTGCCATATTTTCCTTTTCAGTCATTCTACTTGACCCCTACACTGAAATGTCTCCCTTTGGGTACCACTTAGGGTTTGGAGTTGGACTAATTTCTTAGTTCTGTAATCCAAAATTGTAAGCAACTTCTCTCTATCAATAGCTTGCACAGAAATCTTTCATAAACTGTAGATGCTTGTATTGAATATGATACATGTGCATGGTATTAATATCCTTATTTTAATGAATTAGACAATGGAAGAATGGATTAATGCAAATGTTTGATACTATTGAAGACTGGTCTGCAGCGGTTGTATTGTTAAACTATAATACTGATATGAGCCTTTGATCTCAATTCAATGGGCCTAGCTGATGATAGTATATTTGCTTTGAAAGAGATTGCCTTTGGTCAATCAATATTGACAATATAACCTTATATCTGAGATATTTCAGGCAATGGATGTAAGATAATTATCGATATCAATCTGGAATTGTAGACGGACCCTATAGGTTGTATTGGTTCGAATATAAGTTCTTATGCTGATCTCACCAGCTAAATCCAGTATCTATATCTTTTATATGATCAGCATACTCTGAAGTGATTCCCCGATCTTAGAGTGAAGGCTTTTTAATATATCTACAAATCCATTCTTTCTTAATGCAAATACCATCCAATAGGTCATGAAGGTATGTTATTCTCTTGCTTGATCGATGATTGAATTGATTAAACCAGATGTATTTATTGTTTGATCGATGACGCTTCCTGAATGAACTGCTTCATTCAATTTGATCAAAACTGAATTGCTTTGTATACTAATTGCCTGATCAGTAGTTCTGTGTTTTTTGTATTGTTCGATGGATGTTATTGCTTGATTACTGATTGGGTGAATTGAATCTTAGTGTATATTTTTCCTGTTCAAATCCTGTTTCTCCCATTCCTTGATTGAAAGACCATATATTTATATCTCTATTCTGTGTGGGTGTATCCCTTGGACACACATGTTTGTTCAGTAGTTCACGACTTTTCACTTGTTTGTGTTTTGTTCAATTAATTATGTCTATTGTCCTTAACTATGAATGCTTATCTCTTTAAATAGTTCGCTGACCTTGAAAATACAAATCAAAAGATTGGGCGGAATAATATTTGAAGGATTATCGCTGGCCTAATATATTAACATATAATATAGTCTGCGGACTATATAATATCAAGACCCTTAACATTTTCTTTTCGTGAATTGTATTATCGCATGAATATAAGGGGTGATCATAGGTTCATCGATGGTCATAAGACATACACCTCCGGCGGCTATCTATTGTGATTCCAGACGAATTGATGCTGCAGTGACTAGCATCGACTTGGACATCAACACGAGGAATGAAACAGAATATTTCCTTGTCACACCTTTGGTATAGAATCGACAAACAAGCCCTGAGATGTATTTTTATATTTAAAAAGATTACTTTATGAAAGTGAAATATCTACAAAGGATCCACTCTCGAAGCTTCAAATATTGTTTATAGGGGAAAGGCACTAGTACCTGCTATAGCTAATTTCGCGCACTTAATTGAGGTAGCAAACTATATTGAATTTCAACGATTTTTTTAAGTTGTCTTCGTATGCGACCTAACTGCTTAAAGCTAAGGTTTCGGCTTTTGGGTAATAACGATGCACTCTACAGGAGACGTTATGTGCGAAAGGATCCAAAAGTGGTAAAAAAAAGTGTCAACTGATATATGACCCCCATTGCACCAATAACCATTCACTCAATCACCGGAAATTGTGGACAAATGTTCTAGTAGTGGTGCACAAATGTCCCAGTAGTAGTTCACAAATCTCCGGTAGTGGCGCATAAATGGGTCAATCATGAATCAAAAAAGCAAAAAAAATGATCAACTAATGGTACATAAATGATCCACTATTGGTATATGTGAAATTATTTAAGTGAACAGTTATTGGAGGGTCACTATGACAAAACGTGAGCTGCTATTGGACCCCGAACGGTAATTGGTCCCTTTCCCCTAGTAATCTTGTATTACCACGGTTCTTTTTTGATTCGGCGAATATATTAACGGAAAGGATTATATTTTCCTTGAATTCTATACTGCTTACTTAGCATATCATTTATTGATGTTTAATGGACATTTCCTTATTCAATCGATATCCCTTATTTGATTATCTAATGGATGGTTATTAATGTCCATCTTTATTATCATTCATTATTTTATCTATTTATTTATTTATTTATTTATGTTCACTCAACTATCGTTATAATTATTTATATATTTAGTTATAATTATAATTATTAATTATTTAATTTTATTGGCATTATTTATTTATAATCCTATTTTAGAGAGGGGTCATTACATACACTAACATTATATGTATATATGATCTATATCTATATCTATCTATATGATACTAGTTCGCTAGTATGAGAAGCTAGGTCCCTAACTAGTTCAAACCTAGTCCAGGGTCTAGGTCTAGGTCTAGTCTATTGTGGGTCAAGATAGGGTTCCCTCCCAACACTGTGCGTTCTGCCTGGATGGACCCAGGTGAATCCAGGATCAAATTGACCCCCCAATTCACTAGTCTACCAAATTTGGTGCTCTAATTTTCTTTTTTGACTTTTCAACTTTCTTTTTATATTCCAAAAAGGTCTAATCACCCCCCAAACCTAATTTATGATCTACAAAGCATGTTAAAGGTAAATCCAAACTCATTTTTCATATGGTGAATGGAAATTTTTTTTGCCTCAAATGATGAACTTATTTTCTTGCTTGCTATGGCACAAATAGTGTTGAAGATTGATCAGTGAATATCTCAAGCTAGTTCTGTTATTCCTAAGCATTAGTGAGTGTTCCTTTATTCTCAAGGAGATTGTAGAGGAAGATTTATAGAAAGGAGGTAGGTTTCTTGAAGTTTTATTATATTTTCCCCTACATTTTTTTTTCAAATGAACTCTCTTGTTTTTTTTTTTTTCGTTTGTTTCCATTCTTCTAGGTATCTATAAACTAGTGTTACAAGTCTCGGATTCGGCTCAGACTCAGCAAGCTGATTTTTTACTTGGACTCGGCTCACACTCAGCAAGTTGATTTTTTATTCAGACTTGGACTCCATGATCAGTCTCTATAAAACACTGCAAAGACTCAACAAATTGAAAACCCCAAAAGTTCAAAGATTTGTGAATGTCCATTAAACATCAATAAATAAACCAGAATTGGCCGATTCTGGGACCCTTTAATAAATAAACCTTAAAGACACAATAACATCATCAAATAGAAGCTAATTTGATCACATACACAAGTATACAACGATTACATAAGTATAAACAAATATTTTAGCTGAAGGAAACAACACACACAAATATATATAAATATTGTCAAATGCATACAGAACTTGTGGAATATGAAGTCCATGGCATCAACACAAATATCAAACCTATAATTATGAGTCTATGACATAGAGGAGGTTGCATTGCTCATCCCAACATCATGACAAATCATGCATTGGCATCAAATATAGGCCCTGGATGATGATGTAGCCATTATATTTGCTTGTGTCTAAATGACTAGTGTGCATTTTCAACTAAGGAATTTTTTTATTTAATTTTTCTTGAAGCCTTCAAGAATGCATGTTTTGTTGAGAAGCTCATTAACAAAGAGGAATAATTATAAAAAGATAAATGGCTATGTTCTATTTTTACCTTAGCTAGGATACTATAGATGGGATTCTTCTATGAGTTATCTATGCAAGCAATGATTCATACATTTTGAAATATGAAAATGACATTTCTTGCCAACTATGATTTAGCTTGTATTTAGCAATACAAGGATTGTAGCATGCTAACTTTGCCTATGGCAGTCCTTATATGCTAAGCTAGTTGTCCAATGTGCGAAACAAGATAAACCTTGATTGTGGCTTTGACTATGAAGATGCAAAGATTTGTAACAACCCATATGTATTTGTACACTTTTATGATCATGATTCATCATTGGTCTATTACTTGCTTTTATTTATAGTTTGATAGGGGTTTGGGGACAACACCAAAACGGGGTTGAGGGGTAGCACTCCTTGCCAAGGTTGGGCAAAGCTCCGAACAAGGTCGAGGGACAGTGCCCCCACTACCAAGCCCAAATGAAGACCTTCAAAAGCACGCAAACCTTCATGGCACACACCATTTTCATTTTTTTAAAATCCTAGATGAGCTTGTCATAAAGCAAACTAGCATTGAAATTTTGTGTTTTTTCTTTAAATTAAAATTACGTAGTCTTCCCTTCCAAACTCGCCAAGACTTAGCAAGTCCAACGAGTCTTGGAGAGACTCGGAAGCCAAGTCTCCCAGAATCGGCCACTCATCTTGAACTCTCCGAGTCTAGGCCAATCTCGTTTCTATGTTATAAACATGCTTACTTTCTAAAAATGAATTAACTATTAAGTTGTTTTTATATTTTTTTGTATTAGAATTTTGTTTGATTCAATTATTCAAATGCATTGTTTATTGCACTTGTTATCTTAGGTATTCCAATGGAAAATGTTTCTAGCTTTAGGAGCCAACCCTGCTTCAATACAGACCCAACTTCTCCCCTTTGAGAACATGTTGAAATGATATAATTGGAGGTTATGTTTGGATTTTTGGTCATTGCAAAGTAATATATTCGAGCTCATATAGTCAAGTGAAAGGCTATTTATAGAAATCCCTAACCATGGCATCAAATTTTGTCCAGGCCTAATTGTGAAGGCCTCCTAGATGATCTACTCTTGGCATATATTGAAGAGTAGGAAAAAGCAAACCAAGCATCTAAGCGTAAAGAAAATCATCATTTTCTAAAGAAAGGATCTCGAAAGGTGAAGGTCCCTTTGCCTTCTCATCTTGAACCTATATAGGATCATCCATTTTTGTCCATACCTCTAGAGCAACATGTGACCTCTACACATAAGAAATCGAAGGGACCATTGGTAACGACATTTCACAATGACTCTAGAGAGATTGTCGATCAAAACATAGATGTCTCTATGCAAATGTAGTGGCATTTAATGTTGTTCGCTCGCTATATTAGCATAAGTTGGTGAAATCAATTAATGAGGCTCCAAAAGGGTACAAGTGCCCAAGTTATAAGATGTGTACTACCATATTGGACAAAGAGGTGAAACATGTAGAGGACTCCTTGAAGCCCATAAAGGATTAATGGGTCGACAAGGTTGTGCATCGTTTTGATAGATGGAAAGATGCAAAAAATGGCCCATTGATCAATGTTATTGTAGTGTACCCTAACGAGGCAATACAACAATGGATTATGAAGGAGAGGGCATTTATTGCTAACATTCTAAGCCAAACCATTGAGGAAGTGGGCCCTTGAAATGTTGTGCATGTAATAGCAGACAATACAAGAAAAAAGTAGGTTTGTTGGGTTATTGGTTGAGAAGCGTTATTCACACATTTTTTGGACACCTTGTGTTGTCCACTCCCTCAACCTAATGCTATAAAACATTGGCAACAAAACTAATTAGATTAAACAGGTGTATGTTGAGCTTGAAGAGATCCAAATATTCGTCATCAACCACCATATGTCACAAGGCATATTTAAAACTCTGAGAATTGGAACTGTTGAAGGTAAGTTCAAAAATAAAAAATGTTTCACTTAAGTAAACTTTTTAATTTTATTTTAATTTTAATTTTTGTAAATTTTTTTTTTTAATTTTGATTTTGAAGTAGGTTGAGACTCATTTTGCGTCCAACACAATTATGTTGAGACCACTTCTAAAGCTTTCTGAGGCACTATCTATCATGAAAATCAACCCAAATTGGTCCGTATATAGGCAATCTAGCACTACAATGGCAGACCAAATTGGTCTGTATATAGACAATCTAGCACCACAAGGGCGGAAAAATGATACTAGATGACATTTGGTGGGATCATGTTATCTCCACAATTTAATTGAGCCCATTTTGAGCATGATTCGTTATACCGACATGGATAGGCCTTCGTTTCGGTGAGCTATATGATGGCATCGACTCAATGATGGAGAAGATGAAAATCATCATGTATGCAAAAGACCAAGATGCTGAAGAAAAATTCTTCAAAGAGCTACACCAAATCATGTGTTGGAGATGAAACAAAATGACCACTATGTTCCATCTTCTTGCCTTTGCATTGAGTCTCAAATATTATATTTCTCATCTTTCTATTCCCAAAAGAGTTGCCCCATATAGAGATCTTGAAGTTGCTTAAGCATACAAGGCAACACTTTGTAGATTCCTTGGTGATCGTCACATGCGAGATTAAGGGAGGGCTGAGTTCATGGGTTTTGCATGCTCCAATGATTGATGCTCTTCGGGACAAGTATATGGTCAATGTTCATTGTTGGTGATACTCCCCTGGAGAATCATACATGCACCTATAACCTCTTGCGATCAAAATTTTATCGCAAGTTTTTAAAAAAAAAACAAAATCTTTTATCTTTTAAGTTTCTAATTTAAATTTTTTAATTTTGTAGTCCCTAACTCTCTAATGTGTCTTGATAGATTGCTAGTTCATTTGCATCAGAGAGGAACTGGAGCACATACTCCATCCATAATAAAGCACATAGAATACACTCAAAAAGGATGAAGAACTTGGTGTTTGTGCATTCAAATGTGTGGCTCCTTACACACAAAGTGCCTACAAAGAAGGGGAGACAAAGAAGTTGGATATCGAGCTAGAGCATATTGACTTGGATGCTTCCACTTCCCACTTTGCTGAACTTGATGTTGATTAGGATTGTGAGCCACCTAGTGAGCGTGAGAGTGTTAGTGCCAATGCTAGCGCTAGTGGTAGTGCCATTGCAAGTGCTAGTTGCAGTATTTGTAGTTCTTCTAATTCACCACAATATAAATCATCTAAAATAGAGGATGATGATGATATTTTTGTTGAACCATATGATATTTGATCAATGATGGCTAATTGTTGACACTTGACATTATTAGTTTTGAACTTTAATTTATATCATGATAGTCGAGTTTGAATAAGGTTTGACTATTAATATGGTGGTGTATTTTGAACTTAATTACAGATGCAAATACACACACTTTTGGGCCCCGCCCAAAAATTTGATTGATTAAATTAAACACCGACAAGAAAAACAAGAAATTAGACAAATCTACACAAGTCTATATGCTATGGGTAAGGATATTGCCCATCTACTTTAAGGTTTACTTTATATAAAATCACACACAAACCATAAAGGACTACACAACTATAACAACACACCAACAACATTTAAAAAGGCGTGCAACGCAAAAAGGAACGACAATACAAAATAAAAACAATAATAGTAACACCACCTTACAACTTGGTCTATTTCTCACACCTAGGAACCTCATCGTCATGATGGATGATACAATCCTCTAACCATGTTGTGGGACCAATTGAACCTCCACCTTGCTTATTATTATACTTATATCAAGATATGGATGAAAACCAAAAACCTAATGTCATATCCTTCCAATGCCTAGCCTATGCAATGATGAGCCACAAAACATGGGCATTGTAAAATTACCATTACCCACATGGAGGATCGGTCCTTCCATCTGTCACAACAAAATGCTTTCAACACACCTACTTCCCTCAACTCTTCCATGTCTCCCTAGTTATACTGCTTTGCCATTGTCAACTCAACTCTTAAAGCTTCTTATCAACATCTCCTTTTCAATTGCATCCTGTAGAATCTCAAACATAATAAAATGCCCCACGTACGCAAATTGCCTTGGCAAAACATCTTCAACAACACACTCTCAACTCCATACCAAGGGAAATCCAAGGAAGATTTTCAATGATATCTTCAGCAACAATGACTTGGGTTTATGACCAATCTCTAACTCAACTTCCCCTAGCACCATGCATACAAATCCTAAGGCTGGTTCTATCTCACGACTCAAAACCCTATTGAGACAATAAGAGACACCACCTTGCGAAATTTTCGCTCCTTTTTGCCACACATTTCTTACTCACCATAACAAGAGAAGGATCCCAATGAAACCCACAACAAAACCAACAACGAATGCTAGACATGGATCACATTTCAAGAACTAACACTAAACAATGCTTATTAAGATTATCCAAGCCTTTACACTAACATATACCACCACTTCCATAACCAACCAGATTTTCCCAAACACCAAGCTTTGCTCCAATCACATGTAACTCAAACTCTCACTCTCAACCTCATGCCAAGGATCACCATAATCCTTTGTGAATTAATGCTCATTACTCCATCCACTAGCATATATAACAAAGTGGGTGTCATTATTTTCAAATGGGCAACTTTAACATTATTATAGGTTCTATTTAATGTTTAAAAAGTGTTTTTAACATGTTATTGCAAATTTTATTCAAAAGGGGCATTTGTATGTAATTTAAAGGTATTTTCCTAGGATGTCCTGTTCGACCCTGGACCCCCCCGGACCAGGAAAAGTTCGAATTGGTCTGTGGTCCGGGTCCAGTCCGCTTGTGGGTCCAGGCAGGGTCCGGTCCATAGGACCAAGTTCGAACCAGAGCTTGGCAAGTTCAGATCCAGGCGAATTGGGTGAAAAAAAATGAACTTAGTACAAACTCCACCGAACTTTCGCCTACGGACGGAATGAAAACAATTTTTTTTGGCATATTTAATAAAGTTTTGACGTCCACAACCCTAAAAAGTGGTTTTTGAAAGGATTTTTTTGACTTCTCACTCTCATTTGTGGTGTGCAAATAGGTTTTTTGGTCTTTGACCAGGAGGAAATAGGTTGTTGAGCAAGAGTTTGGTTGTGCAAGGAGTTGGAAGATTGATTTGTGGACCTTCTTCAAGTGTGTGTGCCTCATTTCTACACCTTTGCAAGCTTACAATGAGTGGAAGAGGTAATTTCTTGTTCCATTTGCTTCAACTTCAAGTTTTTGTTTTTGTTTAAGCATTTTATTTTATTTTCATTTCTCTTTCATTGTCCATTATTTTCCAAAAAATTTCATTCTTGTTTTTATATTGAATATGTATACAAATTTATTGCCATAGGAAAAGGAGCTACAATGGCATCTACCTCTTCCTTAGTAGGCAATATTGAACAAAGAATAGAACCCCATCCTGATTCTCCTATGTGGAAGTATGTTGATATTGTAAGAGCTCTTCCAGGAGGTGGTGCATTCCGTTGGAAATGTCGGGGTTGTGATGTAGAAAGGAACAATTCATATTTTCGTGTGGTAGGCCATTTGTGTGGAATCCCTGGAAGAGGAGTCAAGAAATGCCCTGGAAAAAAAGGTGCACCTATACCAAATGCAACAGTATTACAATATATTGCAGAGTATGATGTGGCAGAAGAGAGAGAAGAATGTAGTAGACAACTTACAACTACTTGTAGTAAAAGTTAAAAAAAAGCAAAAGGAATGCAACCCCCCTCTATAGACTTTCACGGGGCTAGATTTAGCTTATGCCCAGGATGAGCCTCTCCCTGAGAATTCCAACTTCGCGCGGCACTGGCAAGCCTTAATCGTGACTCCCATTGTGGACGAGTCCATTTCTTGCTCCCAGACTACACCTTACCCCAAACATCAAGTGCCCACCACTTGACTCCATAAACATACACCCCGCGGAATAGAAGTGCATGCCGAACCTCCTTGGCTCTACTTCCTTTGTTGCTCCACGTACGCATCCTCGAGCCCAATGCTCTACTCCTGTCCAACCTTGTTGAACCCCTCTTATACTGGCCACCTTATGCTTTCAACTATGGCATACCCCATAAGATCCATGCTACTAACATTAGCCTTTGTGATCTCAACTCCCCGAGTTCTCTTGATCACCGCTGCGCCACTCTGAATGCCCTGGAACCACCGTAGCTCCCCCTTGCTCAACTATGCATGCTCCCCTTGAACTATGAACTGCATTGCCTGAGTATATCGAGACTCCCTGTGTCTCCCTTGCCGAACACTGCATCCCACCTGAGTGACTTGAACCACTGAGTCCTCCTGCTCACTACGCATACTACCAAAGCATACTTGGCACCTTGCAACCCTTTTTGTTTCTCCTCAGATTTGCTCCACGCAAGATCCTACGCCACACTGAGGATAACCACCATAGCCATCCTACAGCCCAACTTTTACTCCTCAGAATTGCCCCATACAACTCCTATACCTCACTGAGGATGACCACCATAGCCACCCTGCAGTCCAAATTTTCTTCTCGGAACGACACCATACAACTCCTACACCTCACTGAGGACGACCACCATAGTCACCCTGCAGCCCAAATTTACACCTCGGATGATGTACCAAACACCAACCTACACCACACTGAGAATAACCACCATAGTCATCCTACAGCCCAAGTTTACTCCTCAGATGATGTACCAAACACCAACCTACGCCACACTGTACCAAACAGTCCAAGTTTTGTCGATCCATGACCCTGCTGCCTAGCCTGCCACCATAGCCACCAAGCCAACCTGCCACACCACCAACCCATTACACCTCAGATTCACACCATGTAAATCCTACACCGCACCACACCTTGTGGCCCCAACTAAACAACCTCGGATCTGCCCCGAACAGAATCCTACACTATACTGCCTTAAGCAGCTCCAACACCATTGCTCCTCGGATGATGTCTCGAACAAGACCAGACCCTGCACTGCCTCTGACAATGACATCATTTTCATGCTTCAGATAATGCCCCAGACAACATCCTACTACCTCAGCTAGCCTTGATACTGAAAGTGAAGCACCCCTTACACACAAAAGAAAGGGACCACTAGAAACTGCATTTCAAAATCAGGGTCGATAAATTGCCGACATTGATGTGGCAAGATGCTTGTATACAAATGGGCTTCCTTTTAGTGTTGTTTGCTCTCCATATTGGAAGAAGATGTTGAAAAGTGTCAGTGAAGCTCCAAGAGGGTATAAGGGCCCCGGTTATGAGAGAGTACGAACCACCTTGTTGGATCAAGAGGTCAAGGGGACTGATGATCAATTGAAGCCCATAAGGGATTCATGGATCGAGACAGGGGTATCAATTGTTTCATATGGGTGGAAAGATGCTAGAAATCGTCCCTTGATCAATGTCTTGGCAGTGTCCCCTAAAGGGGCAATGTTTTTGAAATGTGTGGATTGTGAGGGGCAAGTAAAAGATGGACCATTTATTGCTAATATTCTCATCTCTACCATTGAACAAGTGGGTCCTACAAACGTTGTCCAAGTCATAACAGACAACGCAAAGAATTGTAGAGCTGCTGGTTTGTTGGTTGAAGAGCGATATCAACACATCTTTTGGACACCTTGTGCAGTCCATTCACTCAATCTTATGCTAAAAAAGATTGGGAACAAAATTGGGTAGATCAAAGAGGTGTATGCAGAGGTTGAGGACATCCAGATGTTCGTCACAAACCACCACATGACTCAGGGAATATTTAGAATGTTCTCACGTTTGAGGCTACTGAAGGTAAGTGAACTTGAACTCAAGTTAGTAATATAAATTTTAATATGTTGATTGTGGAATGTGTATTTTCATTTTGTTTTAGACTTTAAACTTTTAAAGTATGTATGATGTATGATGTATGATGTATCTAATAGTTGTATTTTTTTGGTTCTACTAAATTATGTTCCAGGTTGCTGAGACTCATTTCGCATCAAATTTAATTGTCTTGAGATGACTTGTGCAAGTGAAAGAGGCACTTTGCAATATGGTAATCAGCAACAATTGGGCTATATGGAGGCAAAGCAACAGTGAGAGGGCAACCAAAATAAAGCAAAGGATATTGGATGACTCATGGTGGGA